>JAVYIG010008069.1:0-67500 GCA_035222895.1 Strongylocentrotus droebachiensis
AGTCTGCAGCTAGACAGCCGTGTCCCGGGTGTGACGTCACAATAGTGACGTCATACGAAGGACTGCTGAAGGCAGTAAATCTGGATCTCAAAACTAACATTTTTGAAAGTTGATTTCTGTGGGCCCCAAACATATTTTGAAGAGGAAATTTGTAGTATTTGATCAGTAAGGCTTCCCCTTCGCAATGATATGAATTTTGCATCAATTCAATACACTTTTGCTTCTTGGTGTGACTCCTTTAACAAAAAATAATAGAAATACAAACTTTAAAAAATCTGTACAATGATAGAGAACAATAAACCAGTTCATTAATTTCTTCATAAATGTTTCATAATTATATCACAAATCTCACATGGAAACTGAATTCAAACTTACATTAATCTTTTCAAGATTGTGGGACAATTAATTATTGTTACCCGTGAAAATAAGTCGAAACAATAAATCCAATAATCATCTCTCTATTGAATAATGTTTTGTAACATGCTTCATCAGAATATAAACAAATTAATCAAGTCTATTATTAATCATGCTGTTTTTCTAAAACCTTCAGAGCTGTCCTCACCAATTACATTAAAATGATTATCGTGACTACACGAGCACGTCGAGTCTTATTATGAATTATGCCCGTATGTTTTGCTTCACCCGACGGGCGCCTTTACATTTTGCTCACCCCCACCGTGGGCTGTTTTTAATGTACAACCCTGGAAGAAAAGAGACGCACGTTTCTCGTGAAGAGTTCAATAAACAGAGTTGCGACAAGTCTATTAAACCGCTATGAGCGTCTACATGGTTGGATGTTCCGCCACTCCAGTGGCTTCCTGTTTTGAGTAGCAAAAGCACTCCGGTTTGTAAACTAGCGGTTCTTGGCTTTTCCATCTTCATCGGTTATATTTACCCGGGCCTCTCTTTTTTTGGGTGTAAAGTCAATGCAATGCAAACACAACGCTTCCAGCTAAGCTAAAGTGTTTTTCTTAGCCAGCACCCATCGATCTCTGAGGTGTGAATTCGATGGAACTGATGCGTTGTTATGGTAACTGAGAGGAACATCAAAGACTACCATCTAATCCTCTCTTTGACTTCCAACATTTCTTCACTGATGTTGGGTGTGACTACATATTGAATGTAACCAAAAATTAATGAAACGAAATACAAACATAATCTAACATTTCTTTTGTAAATGAAGTGGGAGTTTATGCAGTACTTGAAAAGAGTTATTTCTTGAATTTCGCCTACATCCCATCTTCATCGTCATATCCTCTATCTATTTTTCACCTCAACTTGATAAATCGTTCCGTGTCTCAAGTCTTTATCTACCCTTATTACATATCATTTGTTCGTGAGAAAAAGAAAAGAAAATCGAAGATCAGCATAACGCCTCCTTTTCCGAAATGAGAGTGAATGGTAATCATAGTGTTCAGATTGAGTTACCAAAGTGGTGCGGCGGGCGACACTTTTAAAAGCCCTTGTCAGCCAGCAAAATAAAAATTTGATCCGAAGAATCTTAATGCCAGTCTGTAAAAACAGAAACAAAACATTTGAGTTCATGCATTTAATCTATTCCACAGTTATCACAATCAATGAAGCTTCCGATGTCTGTTTCCTTTCGATGCTACGCATTTTTGTCTGCAAATTTCTTTTGACGCCGCCCCCTCCCTTCCCCTAGTTTAACATGACCTAGCGATGCTGTGTTGCTCGTCTTCTCTTTCAGTAAGTCAAGATTACTCCATTTATTTTTCCTAGTCACTTTGGCTCTCTTTCCTGAATTGATCACGAGATTTAGAGTTGTTAACCGGGATTGACTTAGCCGCGTTCTCCGAAATGCATGGCTAGCCTTACAAGAACATAAACATTTGGAGTAGCCTCTGCCAATACATTGCGCTATCTGATTTTTTTATTTTTTCCCGATGTGCGTTCGTATAGCATCTTAGTGTTTATTCTTCGTCTGGCATCTTTGGATAGATCTTCCATCTTCTCTGGCAGAATTTATAGCCAGGCTTACCTCAATAAACAACATGTTCTGTCACCATGTTCTCCCCGTGTGAAGCTTTGACAACACTGGCGTGCATCTGTTTGCAAAACGTCAGTACCCCCCCCCCCCCCACCTCTCACACACACACTTCGGAGTACTAGGGATTGCATGCGTGTTCCCAAAATCTCCGGTAAAGGGTATTTTTTTACGCGACAAACTCTGACCCGCCATTGACTTTCACACCGGAGATAAGGGCGTGCTTTCAAAACGAAGGAACATGCATACGCGTACCCTAACTAACACTGAATGTGCGTGCGTGGGGGCGTCAGTATCGAGCCCTATTTAAAGAGTTAAGAAGTACTGGTTTAGTATGGGTCATGGGTCTATTGGTGCATACTGTGAAAAATAAAAATAGAAGAAATCGATTCAATCTTGGTGAAAAAATCATATGCACTGTACATGGTGATATGAGACTCCACACAACCATGTTGCGTGGAAGTTTAGTCCAAACTTGTTTTAAAGCTATTTCTCAACATGATGGGGGCACTAGACTCCGACAATGTTTTATGATATCCCTCAAGAATTACATACAAATAATGAGAATAATTACAAATTATTTTTCATCTTCACCGGAACTGAAACTTCTAGATCTGCACCTCCCTCCCCCTCGGTTTTTCCTTCTCTCCTTCATGGACATTGTAGAATCAATCTGCTACTTTCACACTTTTACAAAATTACAAAGGCTGTGTTCAATCTATGAAATCTTTTATAGTGGTTGACCGGACTTAGAACCCTTTAGGCTTGCTCTGACATCGCCCCAAAACGTATTTACGCTCGGGCACATAAATCAGTAGGTAAATTGGTTTGTCACCCCTCCTACTAATAACGCCCAAGTTTTTATAGGTTTCTTCATTTCTAAAGCATATATTTTGGCACGTCCAAATTGACCTGGCCATAATCCCCATAAAGCAAATTGTTATGATCCCATTATCCTGATTTTCCCCTGGCTAATAAATGCCCCGTAATCTAGGCCATATCGAGATTACACCAAGCCCCTGAAGATATTTGTCCAGCGCTCATCTTGGATTGAACAGGAGTAGAGGGCCGGCCCATAAACATAATTGTCCGGTATTCAGAGCTTTGTTAGATTGGACAAATTGGGTCACCCTAAATCAATATATTGGTCATTCTATACAGACTTACAAAACCAGACGGTAAAGTATTAGCAATACACCTTTAAGACACAATTATTGTTTTAGGACACCTCATGCATATATACTCCATTATAAGTCGATCAAAAGATTGTTTAATGACTTGACTATACAGCAGGGATTGTTAATTAATTAGTCAGGCAGACCGGAAATAGGCCAACTTTTGAAAATACGTTTTAGCCGCAGGTTTAATTGGTATAACACACAAATAGGCCGATGAACCATGTAGGGCCGATTGGGAAAATCGAAACATCCCTGCCTCCCGCTTACTCCATTACAATGAATAATTCTACAAGGAAATGGGTGTGTAGGACTACACTTTGGCGTGACAGGTATTCATATATTTCTCATCATATTTCGACTAACGTGGCATTTGAAGGGCAATACTTCTCAGGGGACACTTCCACTATGAGATTCTTCCTACAACGAGAAAGCTCATAAATTATCCTTCATCTTTACACGAACCCCAAACTCTCTTCAAACTGTCTTATCCTTACATTATTCCGTCAAGTAGTCTCATATAGTTGCAAGGTTTTTCATTGATTGATATTCCTTGCCTCTGGCTCTGAACTTCAAGTCTGTGGTCGGCCGCGCAAACCACCAGCACGTGTCGGCAGTCAAGCGGTATACAAGGCGCCAAACAGTGGGTTAATCAGGGGATAACAAACGACATTTTTATTCCCAGATTCTTTTCTTTTAAATGCGAATGACAAATGAATTGTTTTTCCTATTATGTATTTCCGGGACACGTGAAATAACACGGAAAAAAAAAAGCAAAACAAAGCAAAAAACAAACAAAAAAACACGCATTTTAAAGCCCCACTGCACTACTTATAAAGCTACTCCCTGCTGGAAAGAACACACTCATTCACACTCATTCGCAGTGTGAATCACAGTGTGAACACAGTGTGAAACACACTGTGATTCACACTGTAAATGAGTGTGTTCTTTCCTTTTCCGGTTATCCACACTGTGAACCACAGTGTGAAACGAATCGAGCACAATGTGAAAACGCCCCAATTTAACATTGTGGAGCACACTGTGATTCACAGGGTGAAACACAGTGTGATTCACACTGTGAATGAGTGTGTTCTGTCCTTTTCCGGTTATCCACACTGTGAACCACAATGTGAAAACGCCCCAATTTAACATTGTGGAGCACACTATGATTCACAGTGTGAAACACAGTGTGATTCACACTGTGAACGAGTGTGTTCTTTCCAGCAGGGCTTGCGACCCATATAGCAAACAATGCCTTATCGGTGCCTGTTGGTCCCCCATGATTCTCTTTGTGTTATGTTAATTGAGAGCTGATTTGATGAGATAACCATCTGTCAGTGAACTTACGGGGAGGTCTAATCCCCCTGGCCAAACTAGTGCAGACAGGCTTTAAGTGCGAATGACAAACAATTTCCGGGACGCGGGACACGTGAACAAAAAATAACATTTCAAAATAAAACGGTTAACTTTTTATAGTTGTATCGCTTTGTTTGTTACAGTGGACGTCGAAATCGTCTTTTCCCCGTTTGACCATGATAAGCTTCGTGAAGGAAAATGCATTTCGTATCGTAATGAATTATGCATTGTAAGGTCGAATATCAATACAAATTCATAAAGATAGCTGTTAAAACGACAGGAAAATGGCCTCGAGGATCTACACTGTCGCTCATATATAGGTGGAATATTTTAGTTTTACCCCAATTTATGGAATTATTTTAAAAATAATTACAAAATAATAGATCTAGATAAAAGTATACATTCTCAGCTTTTATTGAATAATAATCTGCAAATGTGTGTTTTGCGCGACTGCTAAAGCATGTGTATGCTTCTATGCTTATCAAATAGGGGACATACGCCCTTAAGTCATAAATGACAATAATGAGGATTAATGCCCCACAAAAGGGCACTAATACGGTTTTGATCCTGGGGCCTCACAGTTACGAGGCCATTGCTTTGTCACTGAACCATGACTGTACGCAGCGTACGCAGTGGGGACCGGGGTAAAATGCAAAAAATGCAATAAATTATTGTCATTTATGACTTAAGGGCGTAGGTCCCCTATTTGATAAGCATAGAAGCATACACATGCTTTAGCAGTCACGTAAAACACACATTTGCAGATTTTATTTAATAAAATCTGAGAATGTATACTTTTATCGAGGTCTATTATTTTTAAATTATTTCTAAAATAATTCCATAAATTGGGGTAACACTAAAATATTCCACTTATATGAGCGACAGTGTATTTCGGGTATTGTCTCAAAAGTCCTAGCTCGTTTAATATGTCACATTAGCATAAATTATTATAGGATACGCTTTCATGTTTGATATCATTATAATCAGAGCGTGAGTGTAAAATTATGCGAGTAGGGTTTTTTCTGTTTTTGCTGAGAATTCTTTCCATTTGTGCGTATATATTTTTTAGTTTTATCATATATCATCCCCTTATTACATCTAGTTTGATAACAATCATCTCCTATTTCTGGCGTAACGATACCTCTTCATCGCCATTTAGAGTTCAATGAATTTGTCTTCAATAGACCAATCCCTGTCAACTTTCTCTCCTTCTCAACCTTCTACATTTTTAACAACTTTCTTCGTCATCCCTTTCTCTCCTCCCACTTTCTCTCTCTCTTTCTATCCCCCCTCTCTCTCTCTCTCTTTCTCTCTCTGTTCCCCCTCTCTCTTTCTCTACCCCTCTCTGTCCCCCTCTCTTCCTCTCTATCTTTCTCTCTCCCCTATATTTGTGTATTTCTCTTTCTGTTTCTCTATTTTATCCTCTCTTTCTCTTCCTCTCCCTCTCTCTTTAAAATTCTTCCTTCTTTCCAATGAAATTATTATAATTATTTATCTTTCTTTCTCTCTGCAAATTCTATAAATTTATGTCATATTTATGATGAATGGAGATGGATTCAGGGGGCGCTTCGAGGGAATTTTACTTTAGGGTCGTCAAATTTTATAGCCTCCACTTTATGGCGTTGCCAAGTTAACTAACAAATTTGGTTTCCATTCATCTTTACGATTCCTCAAAATATGGACATGATGGATGAGAGTATGAATAAAGGCGATGCAAACTAAATGAAATATTCATAGTTCTCTGTAAACTGTACTTTACGAAAGAAACACGTTTCACGGAGGTCTGTCAAAACTTTCCCTTTAAATCTTGATATCTTTAACCACTGAATTAATTTGAATACAGGGCCTTTTTTATGCGAAAGCGGGTAGTAGGAAGATATCGGTGACCATAGGAATATAAAGTGCGGGAATATTCGTCGTCCGCTTATCTATTGATTTATTACAGACGATGATAAAGAGAGGCGGGGGTGTGAATTTTGCACGAACACCTCAGCGAAGTGGGGTTTGGTGACCGATAGGGAAACTCCAGAGGATATAAATATATTGCGTTAATATTTTAGCATGATGAAGTCAATCCCGTTTACATCAAATTGATCAGAAAGTGACCGATAGAGAAACTCCAGAGAATATGAATATATTGCGTAAATATTTTAGCATGATGAAGTCGATCCCTTGTACATTTATTGATTATCATCTTCCAGTGAAAGATGAGTTCTGGAAAGAGGTAACAAATAATTTGTGAGCCTTGTTATCATGCAAGTGTGGAAGAACATCAGATACAAAATATTCCCTGAAAAGCATGGCTCTTCGAATGCCTCAATATTCTAAATATGGCATGTAATTGTATACAAATCGGGACGGATTTTTATGCCACATGTTCGTGTAGTCACTTTAACATATTTCTGTGTACAGTGCTTATAACTTTACCAAGACTGGACCAAATTTCTTATCATTTTGATGATTCCAGAAATTTGCAGTACGCACCAATACATATGCTAGATGATTAACCTTTTCTAATCGATTCCACAACTTTTTGTTCACAATGCAATCGCATGACCAGAACTCCACTTTATCTTTAAAGGCACTATAATGTTGTTGTTTTTTAAAACCATAAATGGACTTACAAAAGACAGGCGTTTGAAATGCAATTCTATGTGGATGGTGACAATGGTATCAAACTCCTTTACAGATCACGAGCTCGAAGATTTTCGAGAAAACAAATCAACTCAAAGGTAACTTAAATGTCTTGTAGGTTCACCAATAGAAACCATGTTCGAATTACCTGATACCTCATTGTTATATTCACACTTTTCAAAATGTGAAGGAAAATGCTTCTGAAATTGCCTTGGTATTATTTCCCCCTCCACACTCTTTGCCAAAGTATTTAAATTACTCATATTGCTATAATATCTATCACTACAATATCAATTAGGCCTATTCAGAATAAAAAATAACTTTCGTCATTACGTAATTACAAAATTATGATCAATTAAAAAAACAATAGGGTGGCTTTGTCTGCGATTTTTTAAAATAAAATTAAAGACAAATAATTGCCAGCTGCTCTCACGGCCGTTGCAAAACGTTTTGAAATTTATTATAACACTTCCTCGGAAGTCAAATATGCAGAAAATATAAATTTTGCAGAATTTTACACCATATTCACAAGTACTCCTACCGTCATACACGTCATAAATCATAAACCTTGATTATTCACGCGTATAAAGAGCACTTGCACCACATTTATAACATTTTGACATTTCAGAATTATCATATGACTCAGTGTTTAATTCACCGCCACAATGAATTTGGTCGTGTATTATTTTTTGTGGAAAATTATTACGTATGTTGATACAACCCTTTTTTGGTTATTCACATTTTGTATTTCATCCTTGTTCATACATTGTATTCTATATGTTTCTCTTTCTTTTTTTCTACTGAGAGCATTGACTTTCGTGTAGTCTTTTATTCTAAATTCCTGAGCGAGAAGTGTAATAAAACGTAGTAGTGCTTGTTTCTGCCATTTGAAGAAAAGTACATGTATCTAATAAATGTGTCTTCCCGAACCATGTGCGCCACGGCTCAGCGAGTTTGCACGCATGAGAAGTGTTCCAAAAACAACACGCTGGTCATCTGATCATCCCCGTTAGACGCAGTCCTCATGGATGCTATTCCGTTGCCAGCAGCGCATCATGGTGCGGTCGATGAAGTGAGGAGGGGATGTTGATCTCGGTAATGAGGTGAAGCTGCATCGAAAAGATAATCATCGCTCACGGTGCGAAAGCAAGGTTGGGATCGGGTTTTCTGTTACTTCTCAGAATGTTCTCCAGCCCCACCTGCGCAACGAATCACCATCTTTTCTGTCTATCCCGATTGATTTTGTTTTAATCGATCACTCAGGATGCGGGAGTGGCATTCAAGGTTACTTCGATCTTCAGGCTTCCAGACTTTATCATTAATTTGTAAAATACTTTTCCATAAAATGCCACAAACGATTTTGTGATATCGGCAAAGTCAGAGGTCATTCAACCTATACTGATTTTGTTTAAAAGCCATGTACAATCCAGACCTTCCTTGCTGATTTCATTAAAGGTAATGCGATTGCATTGTGAAAGAAACGTTGTGGAATCGATCAGAAAAGGTTGATCATCTAGCATATAAGTATTGGTGTGTACTGCAAGGTTCTGGAATCATCAAAATGATAAGAAATATGGCCCAGTCTTCGTAAAGTTACAAGCACTGTACACAGAAAGATGTATATGGGACTATACGCACACGTGCGCGACACGTGCGTTTATCTCTCACAGACAATGTAGATAAACTAATTTACCAAATATATCAATTAGTAGGCGGTTTCCCGGCAAAATTGTTATCATCATGTATTATTCAAAACATATTCTTTCACATGATTGGTAATAAGAGCTTCCATTTCATTTTTTGAAATTGGGGCGTTTCCAATACTGGTCTTTACCTTTAATAAAAATCGTGGTTTATGCGTGGTATTTTCTCCCATATCAGGGCATTTTTGACGACAATTCTCTTCAATGGAATATAACTAGCAACGTCTTATTTCTTCCCAAGATGAAAAAGTCAAATCAAATAGAATTTTTAAATATATATCTTCTCTCCCTAAGAAGGGAAAGTGTTCGTACGTCATTCCGTGTTATATTCTAAATAGCAGGCTTTTGTGTCAACACCGGCTATTTCGAGCGGGGAAGTGAATTTATTGATTTGCAGTTTTATGAGTAATATATAGAACCGCTAGTTAGCCAATGTTCAAATACTAAAACACTCTGAATTAAATGTCATGCTCGATTTAGAAAAAAGGAAGTGACGCCTCTTGTCTGCACAGACATCGGGATAATGTAGCTCACAGGGAATAATGTTGTAATGATTCGAGTTAGCTTTTTTGAGCTGACTCGGCTCAAGTTGGGACTCGTGTTTCACATTAGCGTCGCGATTATACCACTAGTGGCGTTTTAATGACTCAAGGCTGCGAATCGGCCCCCTGCTGGGAGTGGCGTAGCGTGGACCCAGCCTTTAGGGGGCACTGGTATGATAGGGGTGACCGGTCTCGCTAGAAAAACAATATGCTAAAGGCATTTACATTGCATTTACATTTACAAGGCATTTACATTTACATTTACATTGCTTTCATTTCTTCTATTTTTCCAATTTCTCTCTTCAATTTCCTTTCCTTCTAGATTTTCGTTGTTTTCAACTTTTTTTACCTACGTCCGATTTCCCTCTGAAAACCCGTTTATCTTTTTTCCCCCCAATTTCCCCATTGAAATGTTTGAACTGCTGACCCTTTTCTAACTGCACTGATTTTCATCGGATGCATCCGGACGCATCCGGAGGAGAAAAAGGCGATTAAATAGCCGATGAAAAGAAGAGAAATAGGCGATTAAATTCTCCTGCTCAAGAGCAGGAGAAATTCTCATTCTATCGGTGTGACACCGATGAAACGGTCAGTTAGAAAGCGTTCGGGAGAAAAAGGCGATTAAAACAGCGATTAAAATGTTCAAAGGTCGCAGTATACGCGCGCTTCATCGGTGTGACTCCGATAGAAGCCAGTTAGAAAGCAGTACCAGTCGTGTCATGCCATGGCTGATTCGTTAGATCATCAACACTTCCCGAGTGCAATAAAGGTAATCTCTTCCCCTTTGCTGATTAACAGTTAGTGGTCGTTATACACGAGCGAATCTTAAGATGGAAACATTATCAGTATAGTTTCTACATTTCTGCAGTACTAATACATCATACCCGTTCGTAAACTGTGGTGCAGTTAGACCACAAACTGTTCCTCTGTTATGTTTCTAAGTTTTTCATATAGCTTTTAAGAGCAATAGTATTAAATATAATC
This sequence comes from Strongylocentrotus droebachiensis, assembly GCA_035222895.1. Taxonomy (NCBI): domain Eukaryota; kingdom Metazoa; phylum Echinodermata; class Echinoidea; order Camarodonta; family Strongylocentrotidae; genus Strongylocentrotus; species Strongylocentrotus droebachiensis. Next base: position 10,400 of record JAVYIG010008069.1, read on the forward strand.
ATATTTATCAAAGGACAAAGTCTTAATTATGAAGTATCACTCGCAGTACATCGGAGGAAATGGTTTAAAGGGGGGGGGGGTACTTATTCCGAATCAAGTACGGATGATGATGCTGCTAATGATGAAAAGGAATAAGAAGAAGAGGTTTTCAGAAAAAGAACACGAATAAGAAGAACAAGAACAAGAAGAAGACGAAGAAGAAAATAAACAAGAACAAGACGAAGACAAACGACCGAAGAAGAAAAAGAACAAGAAGAAGAAAAGAGAGAAAGAGAAAGAGAGAGGGGGCGTCAAAAGAGCGTATACGGTCAATTTTTACATCGTCCGCACACTATAATGGCTTCGTCCCCCCTTGCATTGCATCAACCAAATATTCCCAATGCCCCCCTCCCCTTATGACGCCAGTGTCCCCTCAGTGGCTGGATCTCGGTACACCAGTTTAAAGGCTGTTAACATCCTTTAACCTCACATAGAAGCACCAAGAAACCAAATCTTTCCTGGGGCTTACGTGAAATTTCTCACCCCTGACGTTATCAATTTGATTGCATGTCGAGAAAAAAAATCATTCCGACCGACCACTTTAGCATTGGATTACAAATAATTGGATTAAATGTGTCACGTTATTAGTTAATGAAAATATTTTTTGAGTCTGACGTCAAATGCTGAACTTCTACGGCGCATACATATATAAATGTGTACTATGCCCTACTAAAATGTCAAACATCTTGCTATCAATTTTGTTATCTTATTTTGATCGAAAATTTGTTTTTTGGTGAAAATATTATCATTATTATTATTATTATTACTTATATCGCGCTTTTCCCACAAGGCCCAAAGCGCTTACAGTGAATGAAAATAAAAATTACATAAATACATATAATTAGACAAAACAGTCTTTCAACTACAAGCTGCAAACAAAATGTGTTTTTAAGGCCTTTCTGAAGGTAATAACTGATGGAGACTGCCTGATTCTAAGTGGTAGATCATTCCAACATTTTGAAGCAGATACAGTAAATGTCCTCTCACCGGCTAATATGCGGGTGACTGAATATGTGAGATGGAGAGGACCAAATATATACCATATCCTTTCTTCTTTTCACTCTTTGTATCTCTATTATTTGATTCGTCATTCATTCTTTGTTTGATTTTGTTTTCTAGCAAATGCTATTAATAGCAAGAATTCTAAACTAATCAAAATTAATTTAAATTGATTTACGCAAATAAACAACGATCTCGATACGTTTTCAAAACGTCCCAAAGGAGATAACATGTTATTTGGACGTAATCTTTACATCTCAGAAACGTTTCGAAATCCCCGACAACTACAGTATACAGGAGTTTCTCTTTTTTGAACTCTATTCAAACATTACATTTTTTAAACGATGTCATCTTTGACTGAGTAGAGTCTTTCTCGTCTTTCTCATTCTCATCCCTTCCCTTTCTTCTCTCTCTCTCATTCCCACCAATTCCTTTTCTTCCATTTTTCTTTCCCAACTCTTTCCTTTCTTCTCTTTCTCATTCTGAACTCTCCCATCTTTGTATTGCTCTTGTGTGTTTGTGTGTGATTGTGGGTGTGTGCATATGCGTGGGTTATACCTGCTGATAGTTAATGGTCAGGTCTTTTGTTTTCTGTTTTTCTTCTTCTTAATCTACCCGGTCAGTTTAATATATTTTGTTATTTAATTTGATATTGTGTTTACCTTGTTAGGGGCCTCATTTACAACCACAAGTTGCTTCTTAGAAGTCCAGGGGGGTGTTTCACAAAGATCCTAAGTAGAACCTAACACTAAGTTGGACTTAAAAATTATGGACAGCCATTGGAGCCTTAAAATGAAATATATTCAAAAGCAGAAATTCAAGTATTTTAGACTTTTTATAAATTTTACATCAAGAACATGAAATTTCCTATGATAATAGAAACTATAAATGATTTGAATCAACATTTTATGCCATTTATAATAACTTTTACAAAAAGTTTTCAAGGATACTAATGGCTTTCCATAATTTTTAAGTCCAACTTAGAGTTAAGTTAGACTTGGGATCTTTGTGAAACACCCCCCTGGCCTATTATTTATTCTGTATTTATGATTTGTAATATTTTTTATAATGACAAATAAACTGAAATTGAATTGAGTTCAAATTAATACCCTTTTCTATAGGCGGTATAATGATTTTCATCTAGCATCGAATTTCTTTACTTAACAATGGAACGAAAGAGTAAATACTGCTTTCTTTAAAAAATAAAAGATTTTACTGAACATGATAAAGAATCAAGAAGATCCATGAGAATTTGATATTTCATCGCCTCATGAATCCATATCTATTTACTTACTTAGATGGAACGAAAGAGTAAGTACTGCTTTCTGTGAAAACATGAGATTTCACTGAAAATTATAAAGAATAGAAAAGGAATATAAAGAGAATTTGATATTCTATTCTCCTCACGAATCCATATATACATTGTATTTCTTAGAAAAAACTTCTTTAAAGAAAATTTATCCTTAAAAGTATTTAGTCTCCGTGAAATGAATTTGAAAATTGTACTCATTGGTTGTTGTCAATCGGACTGTCCGCGAGGAAAAACGTGGCGTGCGTTGGAATCAAAATTTAATGGAAAAGTAATTGTTTTGCCCCCGGGGGATTTTCAACGCTAAATATTTTATCAGCTTTTATTCTTCAATGAAGTATTTTATTACCAATTGTTTGAAATCCTCGTCAATTACGGACGAAATCCCCTAAAGATACGTGGTAGTTGTCCCCAATGAAATAAAAACACTTTCTGATTCATCAGGAATTTAACAAACGGCTTACTACTCAATCGTCAATTTCCTGGACAGTTACAAATATTTGTTTTAAAAGAGATTTTTCTTCCTCTGAGCCTTTTCCATCAAGGGAATTCTTTTGAGTAGTTAAAAATACAATTATGATGATAAGTACATCAGACATAGGTGTATGACCTGTTTTGTTGCGGAATTATGTATTCTGTAATTTCATACACATTCTTCATGATTTCAGTAATTACTTCTGATGAAAAAATAATTTTGAAGTTGACAAATTATATAAAGCATGAGAAAAAGAAAACAAAATTGAGTACGAGTGAAAGAAGATTCTAGCTCTATCAAATCAGATTTTGAGCTAATAGATGAAATATTTTGACAAGTTTATTAGACAAGAAGTTTGCATATTTAGAGAATATTAAATCCGTGAATTACTTTGATTTAGGGTAATCACACTAACATTTGTTAGTGTATAGCTCAATGCGGATTAAGATTCAAGGAAGGTAAACTCTGAAACTTCTCAAAATATTTACTTTAAATGGGTACACGGTAGGATGCGACCGTCATTGTTGGTCAAACAGTTTTTGAGCGTCATATAACGCCTGGCTGGAATGCTCCCCAGGGAGTGGAGAATGTGCACACATTGTGTGCGGGCAAGCACTGAATCCAATGACCGGGGTAATAGTATATTTGTAAAGCGCTTAGAGACATTTGTATTAAGCGCTATATAAAAATTAAATATTATTATTATTTCTTCATAACTAAAAATACTAAATGTTTGATCAAATTAGGCCTTTCTTCCTGTAATGAATTTCCGTTCCACTGAATTCTGTGTACATGTGAGGATTATCTACTATGAAGCCAGTTATAGTAGCGTGTATCAAAAATAAATCAAATGCCCTTTCATAATCCTAAAGCTATGCCCTTTTCTCTACTAGTTTGTATCACGTATTACATCATGAATAATATGCAGTATTAACCCTACATTGTTAATAATAAAACATGACCTGGGCTTTTTCTATTTTTTTACATTTATATACTTTTGTTTTGTATAGTATCAATACCATTATACATATTATTATGTCCTTTGTCAAAAATCATGTCAATATATCATAATGAGCGATGGTATTTTTCGCTAATTTTCTTTACATTAACTAACTGCCTGAAAGCAAATTAGAATTGTTTTTACCATGCTTTACTAGCATTGTGTGACTAGCAAGATATAAACATCCTAAAGAAAACTGAATAGCATTACTACAATGAGTGCAAAATCATATTATTGAGTAATGAGACAACCAGATAACTAGCTTCGTTTTCGTTTTTATTTATGATTGATATTATTTCACAAATTTGTTGGTAATTTATCAGCTATTTTACATGTTTTTTTTCAAAATTTGTTGGCAGTAAACATTTATCCACATTCAGTTCAGTTTGGGTTTTAGTATTACGAGAAATGTTTATTTTGCCTCATTACCAGAATGTAAAAATATCTTTCATACTCTCAATATTTTGTTTTCATTGAAAAAGGGATCTGCAATTATGTAAATGAAAATAGGGCTCCATGTAATGTTAATGATTTATGTTATAGCAAATCCCGTATGTGATTTCAATGCAATAATCTGGTTAAGCGCCTCAAATCTATCTATTTCGGGAAAGCCCAAGGATCTTATGCTCCATGGAGACCCAAAATGGCCACCTCAATTACACCCATCAGTCGTCCATCAATGCAATATTGCCATTCATAACAGCCAAATGGGGTGATCTGTGTTCTATTCGTAGATGAAAATAACTCCCTACTCTGACACAAAAAATAACACTTGCAATTAGCACTATGTCATGAGCACTAAATTATACCTCGCGGGGAGTAGACAAAATAACAGTTGGATTTGGAAATAGCTCATCGCCGAGAGCAGTTGGCATATCATCAGTCGATGAAATAGGATGAGAAGTGCCAAGTGCAGACAGAGCGAATGTTCAGTTTTCGATTAAAGATGAACTTGAGTTCTGGTTAAAACAAATATTTAAAACATTCTCACAGAATCAAACGAAACTTACACTGAATGTTCAAGATTACAAATAAATGTCATTTGCCAAACAATTTTGGTAGAAAATGTAGAAAATAGAAAGATAAGGAAATCAAGGTGTAGTCACATACACATCTTTCTGTGTACGGTGCTTGTTACTTTACCAAGACTGGGCCAAATTTATTATGATTTTGATGACTCCAGAACCTTGCAGTACACACCAATACTTACATGAGCAACTTTTCTGATCCATTCCACACCTTTTCTTTCACAATGCAATCGCATGACCAGAACTCAACTTTATCTTTAACAAGCCATTCCTTCAGATAGCACGTAGACGTGTTAAATCCTTGATTGTTTGTTTCAATCACTCTGCAGCTTGAATCAATGGGTCATGAATTTGGTTCAAATGAACATATCGGAAGCATATGCGATCCTACAACATCCACTGGTCGTTGTCGCGGTTGAAATCGAGTCTAAAGTGATAAAAATGTGAATAATAAACTTTTTATGCTGTACAGCGCTCTCTCAAGATTTATATAACTTTAACTTCAAAACATTGAATTTGTCCGAATTCTATTCCCATTTAAAAAGTATATATCAGAACTGCATATTCCGAGATTTTCACGGTCGCAGCTACATTATTGTATGGCCATAGGCGCTATTTGAAATTTATAGGGAGCACTGATGAATGTGATATTTTAATTTCTCGAAATCTGTAGCGTTTAAGAGCCGCTAGGTTTCACAATGGTAATGCAAATTTTAAATTTAATAATCCAATACTGTTGAAATATTATTACTCAAACGTTGTATTACTTTTTAATATAATGCATAATTATGATACTGATCCTCTTCTAGATACCCTGACTGAATGTAAATTTCAGAGTCAATTCACATACCCAATCACGACCATGTAATGCAATATTTACAATCAGTCATTAACAAATCATTTGAATGCATCCCCAAGGTACATTATATGATACTAGTTACTGAAGAATAGCCATTGATTGATGCCACTGGTTCTTTAATGGAATTGTATATGTTACGGACCCAAGGGACAGTGATGATACTCTATTTAAAGATAGATACCTTTATTGATTACAGTCCTAATATCATGCCAATTGGGTTATATCAGCGGGTCGTAATTAAGATTACCAAATCCACCCCTACTTAATAGCTTGTTCGCGTATAGGGGCCTCTTTGAAAAATACGGCGAGACTGGTGAAATTATATCTATTTTCGGGTGTCGAATTCCCGCTCTCCTAGCGCCTAGGCACTGCCAAGAATAATTATGTTGATTAAAGTGGCGATTGCGATGGGGGTAACGGCAAGGAATACATCCCTTTCTATGGCAACCGCATCACCTCCATCCTCCTCTTGATGTACCAAGGGAGGAACACGGGAGGAAACTCAGGGTGGTGACGTAAGCAGTCAGATAGTGATGAGGATGCGCTGGATCATGTACTCTGACGGCTCATTTGACTCTCCAGGGCATGGAGGATAAAGCATGATAGCTTCACGATAAAGCCTCGTGTTTGAGAAGTGTCACGTTTTTGTGAAAATTGACTCCTTAACGTGTGCGATGAGCGGGATTGGGAAATGTGGCGAAAGGTGCGGATTGTGCTGAGTGTGAGATTGTGCGATGTGCGGGATTATGACGGAGTGCGGGAAACATGCATTCTGGAATATGTGGGAATTTTCGGGAATGTAAAATGTGCGTGAATGTGAATTGTGCGGGATTGTGATATGTGCAGGATTGTGATATGTGCAGGATTGTGATTTGTGCGGAATTGCGATATGAGAAGGATTTCGATATTTGCGAAATTGCAATATGTGCGTGACTGTAATATGTGCGGGACTGTGGTATGTTTTGGATTGCGATATGATCAGGATCGATAATACGTGTGGGATCGTGATATGTGCGAGATTGTAATTTTAGTAGGTTTTCGAAATTTGCGGAATTGTACGTGATAATGTGCGGGATTGGTACATATGCGGATAGTGATGTGTGCGTGATTGTGATATTATTTGCGGGATTAACAAAATCCTGAGCATGTGCGAAATAATGCAAAAATGCACATTAAGTTGAAAATGTTCGTCAATATATATCCGACCATGTTGAACCGAAAATTGCAAAGATTAGAAGACTTTAAAATCTTCATATTGCCATGGGTATACCAAATTGTGAATAAATTGATGAAAGACAATAATGCTATTTTTGATTAACTGGAAAAAATATGAGCGAATTTCCAAAATTGCACTTTCAAAGTTGAACTCGTCCTTATTTTATGCTGTCTAAAGACCCCGGCAAAAAGTATATTGAATTTATTATTGTATTTCGAAACATATTAGCCTTAGGCGATCTGCGTATCGTTCTTGTCTGTAATAATAGTTCAAGTAAGGACAATGGGCTCCGCAGCTGTTTTGTTTTTGTCTGGAAGATATAACAAGATTCATCTTTGGTGCCAATATATCACAAATTAATTATTCTCAATCTTCACCGGGTATCATGATTCGTATTTATGCTGCTGGAAACATGTGTCTTGAGACATTACATTAAATAATGGTTATTGACTGTTATCAATGTTCGCTAAAATCTTGATTATTTGCTTTTACCTCTTCTCTAATCAAATTAATAAAAAAAGGTGTTCCCGTAACAGTTCTTTGATTTTTTTCTTCAAATTGACCTTGTAAACAATATCCAAGATTCATGGGGTTTCAGTTTACTCGTGATTTTTCAAAGCTTGAATACATAATGTGCATATTGATAAAAATTTGGTGGCTTTTCAAATAATGGGTACTACAACCTTCAAATCAATGCCAGCTTTAACGTAGACACTTGCAAATATAATTCAATTAAGATAGGTTTTTATACTGTCATTTCATTTTCCGCAAAGTAATTAGTTCACTAGAAACTACGAAATATTTTTACGAATTTCCATACTCATTTGTAGATACATGTCTTATTTCTCTCAACTGAATGTAAGTATTCATGAAACTGTAAGCAGAAATAAAAATTCGAGACAGTGTACAATAAATTCTGGCAATCAAAACATCTCGGGGCCACTACAGGCAAATCACATCGAAGGATTTAAGATATCTAGAGTGCATGTATGACGAATCTCCGACTATCTAACAGATGGTAGCATAGCCAAAGGAGCTATCAGAAATATTTCACTACGCTGAAGAGTGGAGATTGAAATTGCTAAAATCCACAACGCTTTTAGTGACTTCGTTAAACAGTGGACAACCAACATGTATTAAGAGATGGGCTAATGGAAGAAAGAATTTGAAAAATCCAGTAAAAAGAATTACGGCAAAGTTGGAAACTGAGTTTTAATAGCAAAGGGGGCGGGAGCGTTTTGATTTCTCCTCAAAATGGTGATGAGAAAGCGCCCCTTATGTGAGAATTACCAAAACATGCCACCAGTGCCCTGCAGACAGGTAAGCAATAGCTTGTAATAGATCACTGAAATGAGGACAAGGGTCCAAATTGGCAACGTTGACATTAAACAGCATAAACCTGTTTTCTCCCCTGTGCACTACACCCTCACTCGCGTCTTATTTACTTTCCAATCAATAACCAGGCCGCACTAAATACCGGGTACGTGTCGTCAGCTTTGTGTGGCGATGTCGGGACGTTTTCCCCTCGAGTCTCCCAGGGGATAGCTCTCCGGATGCTGAGGGGAAGGTCGGCATCTAATCACGGGTAATTTTGACTTTTGATGGCGAAGCGGCATTTTGATAAGATAAAAAAAAAAGGACCTTCACGGATGGCGTCCTGATTTTTGTTGTTGCAATAAGGGGCGACAGATGATGACGATGATGATGACTATGATGATAATAATAATAATGATGATGATGGTAATAATGATGATGATGATGATGATTATGATTACGACGATGATCATGATGATCATGATGGTGGTGATAATAATTATGATGATAATGCTGATGAAAGTGACAATGTTGATGATGGTTATGATAGTTCTATATAGAGATGGCGTCTGTAAAGCGCATGTGTCCTCTTCAGATTCCCCATTGCCATTTGAAGAAATTTTTGCTGAATTGGCTAATGAAAGCACAAAACAGATCACGTTAAAAACTAACATTTTGAATATAAGGTCGATACCAGATATCCCAAGATTTCTATTCATTAGACCCATCTAATAAACATTGTTTTCTAGTAAACAGTACTTATACAAAAAAGAAAACATTTTGAAAATATCCTCCAAAGTTTTAATTTCATGATATGTGAATGTGTTTTGTATTTTAATGAAATTTTGGGTGAGGGTCTATTCAACTGGATAGCATTAACATTTTTGACAATATTTTACGCTTGAGTGAAAACCGGAAGATTCGCGAAAATTGGTTTGCGCCAAAATGGTAAAGATTTGGATTGGATCAATTTCAAAATGTGTTATTTGTGGATAAGCACTGTAGTCTAGAGTCATTAAGAGTATACAGCTTAATTTCTAAAGAATATGATGATTATGTACTGCAAATGGTATATATGAATATGATTTCGATAGTTTAAAAATAATGTTAATAACATATTTCTATACCGCAAATTGTATTTTTGCCTCTTAGCGGTTTCAATCTATCTTCCACTAGCAATTCCAAAGCGTTCAAGGGCGCTCCTTTTGAAAATACGAAAAAGCTACTGGCATCGTAAAACAAATTTTCACGGCGGAGTATACAGAGATTTATCGAAAATCCCGCAGGCGGGCAGACGTCATGCGTTCTCGTCTTGTTCGCCAATCCATGATTACTAGTAAATGAAGTATCGGGAGTATATTAGCTGTAACTCTAAGGAAATACCAAAGGACATCCTTTGAGCATGTCCAATGCAAGACACTTAATTCTCCACGAGGCGAAGCACGACAAAAACAAAATTTCCAGTGCGGCACAGGAAATACTTTATCTTGAGGCCCTGATTATTATTTTCGGAAATTAAAATTAAAATTTGATTCAAAGGCACATAAGCCACTACTTTGTAACATGGTTTATTCGTGGATTGTTCTAAGAAACGTCACTGCGCATTGGTGCAATAACCCAATAAAGTCGAAACGCTGCGTTATCCGCTTTCCGATATGATGGCATTAAGTATGATTAATATACACATGATACATGCTTGAAAGTTGACGTCATGAATAATAAAGGGCCCAAGAATGTGCCCTGAGTGCCTCATATACAGAAGAAAAGCAATGGCTCCATGTAAGCGTGACTTCAATGCAATATATCAGCCGCTAAGGGGGACGGAAAACGAGTATCATTTCATATATCAACAATAGCAAAAGGTTCATATTAAAGGTAATACAAAGTTTTGGTATGGGGTCATGAATTTGGTTCAAATGAACATACTGGAAGCATATGCGATTTTACAATATTCAATGATCGTTGTCGCGGTTGAAATAGAATTCAAAGTGATTAAAATTTAAATAATAAACTCTATGTTGTAAAGCGTCATCTCGAGACTGATATTACTTCTGCTTTAAAACAATGTATCTTTACTACAATCGATCGATTAGCTCTTCCCGTTCGTAAATTATATCACAAAGCTGCATATTCTGATATTTTAATAGTCGCTATTTGAAATATTTAAGATTTACCGGGAGCACCGGTAAATATTTAATTATTTAATTTCTCGAAAGCAGAAGTATTTTAGAGGCTGAATTTTCTAGAGCTTGTATTACATCCACAGGGGCATCCAAATATATTACACTTTTAAAGAATTACTATCCATTCAATTTTCAAAATTTCCCAAAACTTTGCATTACATGCAAAACAAATTCATCTATCTCTTAAAATGTTAAAACTAGAGTACTTTACAGCAAAAATATGTTGTACTTTTTCTGTTAGATTTACACAGTACTCAATTTCAATTTTGTAAGAAAATTTTCAATCATAGTGAATTTTACAACTTTAATATCTCCCATTGCAATTCATAAATTTGTTTTTGTATAAAAAGGAATTTGATAATATTAGATAATGATAATATATAATAATGGTAAAAATAATAATAAAACAACGGAACCATTTTTATCACACTTCCTCTCGTATTTTAGGAACGCTAGTTTTTAAATAATTTTGTCATTATATACTTGACTAAGGCTCATTGCCTGAATATTTCTATATCCTACAGTCGTTTCCTTATTTCTTATTCACTTACATATGTAGATATATAGATATCTATCATGGAATATTTTGGGAAGGGGGTACCGCCTACGGTATATAAATGATAAGAACATAGGAACTGCTTTCATATTTCAATTAAAAAGATGTAATACTGCCTTTAAGGTAGTTAGAAGGGGTTCTTGTAAAGACGGCCTCGTAGCTTCCAAGGGGGACTCGTTAGCAACATGCTTCCTGGCTGCGTTGCATCATTTATGGGGTAGTTACAGTAATGGAGCCAAAAGTCGACATAGCACTTTGATTTACCTTTGTCCGATACTTTCCTAATAAACCCAGCGGATTCGTCAAATTTGTTCAAAATGTTGCGGGCGAACGTCATTCCTACGTTTGCCATTTTAGTATAAATAGACTATTTTCCAAACGCAGCCTCAGGAACCATAACCGAGGAAACTCGATTTATTTGTCGATGTCAATTGTTATTTCAGAAAACATCATGAAATATAACGATGTAACATTCTTCTCTTCCCCTCTCTATCTCTCCCTCTCCCTACTTTTTTTCTCTCTCTCTCTCTCTCTCTTTCTCACTTTGGCACTGATGTTTCTTCAGGTTCACTGGGCACTTCGCATCTTCCCGCCGTCGCTTTTCTCCTGAAAAGTAAACGTTTATATATTTTACTCCTCATATTTCATCGGATTTACTAAATTTATAAAAACAACAATTATACATGGAACAGTAATAAGAGTGTGTCCTTATATAGCGTTCATGTCTGTCATATCCGACACTCCTGTCGCACCACAAGTTTTATCCCGGCGTTAGGGTGGCTGCCATTATGGCTCTCTAGCATTTCATTGAATTGATTCCTCCCATGTACCCATTTATCTCACATGGGTCGAGTGTTACTTGTAAATTACAGCATGGACAATAAACACGAACCCCAATAAAAAAGTATCCAGTCTAATCTGATCTAGTAACCACTTGTATAGAAAAACCGCCTGTCTATAAAGACTGTATTTCCATCCCCCTTATCTAGTGATTTGTATTGATACATGTAATGGAGAAACAAGTACAGAAAAGCCACCTGCCTATTGAGGCCGTTTTTCTTGTAGACATTTGGGGGTCTTTATGCAGATTTTATTGTATTGTTCATTATTCTATACGCATGTAACTACGTCGCCTTTTCCACCTGAATAATCGTTTATCCACTTAATTAACAACATTTACCATTTGAGAGTTTGGCATTGTTCAATACATATTTTCTCAGGTAAATTTTCAAAGGTAGACTATTTTGCCTACATACACGTAAGTTAATAAAAACAATACGGATACACAATAATATACAGTAATCATACTTCATTAGTGTCTTAAACAAAATATTGATATTTGAAATCAGTTATGTTCATTATGACTTGTGTTTTAGTAGTGATTGCAATAGCGAATTCATATCATTAATTCTTATCAAGATATCCACATACGATGAAACTTTCTGGCTTTTGCTTATGAAAGCCTTATCTCCGTTTACCTTTTGCCGCTTTTAATTATAGTTGCAAACTGTATGTTCTATATATATACTCTTCTAAAAGACTGTTGCACGACGTCATGATATCAATCACATATTGATTTCATAAATAAGTAAATAAAACCGAATTAAAAACTTAAAAACTTATGACGTATTCAGAGAAAATGCATATTCCTAATTTGTTTCATGCAAAAATAAATGCCTGTTGACTCGTTGAAATGATTTAATCAGATCTTGCGTCACAGAAAAGTAAAATCACACAGTGTTGAATGTCCAATGGAGCATCCTCTAACAAGTCCTTCCCGGAAGAAGAAAAACAAACTTAGGAAGTATTCAAAGCTTTTGAAAAGTCTCTGAAAACTTTTAGGAACAACCTACATTAATTCAGATCTCTAGAGCATATCATTTGACGATAAGCCGTTACAAAACGACACAGCCTAAAGCCATTGAGTTAAATGAGTGAATGATCTATTACTCTCACCCATCAGCAGATGACATCTTTGTTACACATTACATGTCCTAGTCACATTTAAATAAAAGAAGCAATTGGGAGATGTCATCCGTATAAAGTCTTTGAAACAAAGAAGACTTAAATGTCCACGACTTGAAACAACGCTCGAGCAAGGAAGACGAACAACATGTTTAATCAACAAGGATTCTTTCTGTGAAATCTCCAAGCAAGAGGGATCTACCACAAGCCTGTGGATTAGAAGAGAATAGAACTGAGGAAAATGTCAGGTGGAATTATCTTATCCCAGTTGGAGAGTGCTCCAAGGACCTTCGAGCGCTCTGATTTGAATTTCTACCCTCCAAAGTCACGAGGGAAATAGATTTCCAATAGCTCGAGCTATTTCTACTCTTAGACATTGATTGCAGCAGATGGTCGCCGGTGATCCGGTGTACATCCTTCAGGTGCAAACTCTACCTTGAAGATGTAACAAGAATACATTGTCCTTCGAGTCGAGCCTAAACCAACTTTACATTGCTTGTATCGAATTATATAGTTGGTGAGGATAGCTTCACTTCCAAACTTTTTTGAAATAAATGGTCTAGATAGTTCAGACCCTGTGTTATGCGTTAAATTCAACAAAGTCTTCTGTCTTTAACGATATTTTGGTGATGAAACTGAATCAAAGCCCATGTAAAGTCAGAGTAATATTTTAGTAAGGGTTTTTCATTTTCTATAAATCGGCAACAATTTTTTAATTATTTTATTGGAAACATAATCAAATGTTTGTATCTGATAAGAATACATATTGACATGCCCGAAAGTTTACCAGTTTATCAATTTTTAATGAAAACAGGGTTTTTAAACTTCTGTTTCCAATTTAAGAATGATCGTAATGCTTATCTTCGTTTTAATAACACCTTTTTTCAATAGCAACAGGGTTGAGAAAGAGAATTACCTTCAACATCTCCTCATGCATGCGATACAGGTTATATGGCTCTGAATAAAGAGGTAATTGAGCAAATTGTCAAAAGATTAGGAGCTATTTTACCAATTAAAGAGGGTGTGGTGTAAGACTTCAGCACCTATTGTAGTCGGTCGTTAAAAATACATACTATAATGCTTCATGTACGGTGAGTGACCGAAATATATTCTCCGGGTTCATCTCAGTTCATCGTCTAGCTTTATCCAGGGCCCCGTCTTATGAAAAGTTTATATCAAACTCAAATATTTACATTATAGACAGGGGACTACTAACGTGCGATTGATTAGAGGACTTGCCATTGATTTGGATCAATCGCAACTCTTTATAAGACCTGGCACAGGTGTTTTCATCTTGAGGTACAATCACGACTTTCCTAATTTCTCATCTTGCAAACGAGGACAGGTCTCTTTCATCCGACCGCTAGTTAACTTTGCTGTCGACATGGCTGACATCTCCAGCCACATCTCTCATCTAGCATGACCCCATTGTCATGATTATACCTTCGTATATGCGCAGACATGTATCACTTTCCAATATGATGATGTGTGGATGCGATACATCGTGATAAAGCACGACGGATAATTCGAAAATGTCGCAATGTAACCATTATTCCATACCGTGGAACAAACCACGCCAACCGGGGTCCTCACATCTCTGAATAATGCGAGCGAGCCGCACAACATGTCAAGGTGAGCCGCGAGAGAAATTTAGTTACATCAAAACATTATTTTGGAATAACATAACACGTGAAACACCTAATATTCGACACCGCTCGAGTATGTTATTTCATGAGGATTTACAATTTTAAAGATAATCAAGTGCATTTCTTTCTCGCTCGCTCGCATTATTCAGAGACGTGAGGATTCCAGACACCAAAGTGCTGAATACATCCATACTTTGGAAATGTGGTGCCCGAATATCATTATATATGATAGCTATAGGTGCCCGACTATTTCATATCATGTATATCAAAATTACAGTTTTACCGCTTGTTCGCTTCACTAGCTCGTAACACAAAAGGGAAAAATTTCGGGCGACGAGATAGCCGATTATCCTAATTTGTATGGATATTCGGCGATAGAATGCCCACATATATGTAAACTACTTTAAATATTATCTAGTGTCTTGATTGCAAAAAGAAATTGTTAAACAATCAAAGGTATCATTTTTTGGCTCGCTCGCTTCGCTCCCTTGAAAAATGGAAACGAGTGTGCCTGTAGGTGTGTACATGGCACTTGACGAGTTTCAGAGTGATTTACAAATTAAATTTTGTGATGAATTCGGGATTGGGGTGACGCAAACATTGTATTTCTGAAAGGGTATCGTGACTGAAAACAAGGGTGGAAAACGCTGAAATACATCACGGATCTAGTTTCACAGCAATTTGCAGACAAAATAACGTGCAACTGATCCCGCCAGGGCAGGGGTGGATCTAGCTTTTTGCTAAGGGGGGGGGGGTTTGACCAAAATAATGACGATGCGGAGCATCGTCCACGAGCCGCAAAGCGGCGAGCCGATTTTTTGGGGGGTGTTTATTTGAACCCCGTAAGGGATGTTTTCCTGGCATCTATTAACACAATGGAGACCATAAAAAGCAGTGCATGATAACGTCTTTTTAAATCAAGTAACAGTTTAATACATAGTTATATCCAGAGTTATCATGTGTTTGGTTAAGTTACCAGATGAGTTGAATATCTTCTCACAATATTTGCACTTGAAAGGGTTTCTCTCCAGCGTGCGTTCTTTTTTCTTTCTTTTTTTCTTTCTTTTTTTCTTTTTTTTTCCTTTTTTTTTTGTTTTTTTTTTGGGCCGCCCAAGGGGGGGGGGGGGGGGTTGCAACCCCCCCAACCCCCCCTCTAGATCCGCTTCTGCAGGGTATAAGAATGTCATAATGTCACATTTCCACCCCCCCCCCCCCAAGAAAAAAAGAAGATATAAAGACAAGGGAGCCGATTGATGTATCTGATGGGTATCGCATGGAGTGGATACTTCAAGTTGATCGAATGCTCACAAACGAAGGTCGGGGAACGGAAGGTGCACCAGAATGGGGATTTTGTTTGTCTCGCTGACGTTCTTGAAACTAAGCGGAAGGCTCAAGAGACTAAAATGTCTGCAAGAATGAGGATTCACAAGACCAAAACTTGTGGTCTCGAAAACCTGATGACAAGTCGGAATGTTTACAAAACCTCGAAACCTCTCGGACTGCGCATTATATGAACAGCAAAAATAAAGGGCAAACATTAATAATAATATAATATATACCGCTTTTATATAGCGCTTAAACAATGTATTTAAGCGCTTTACAGATATACGGTCATTGGATTCAGTATTTGCTCGCCACAATATCCACTCCCTGGGGAGCACTCCAGCCAGGCGTTACTTGACGCTCAAAAACTGTTTGACCAACAATGACGGTCGCATTCTACAGGGTACCTATTTAACACCAGGGTGGAGAGTAACAAGTGCAGGTCAATATCTTGCCAAATGATATTAGTGCCGTGTCGGGATTCAAACCCTTGACTTAGAAAGGTCCAGGTGTGCACCGTGGACGAAGAGGGTGCAGCATTGATATATATAGAGATGCAAAATGTTCACCTTTAAGGAGACAGCCTATAAGAATTCAAGGTTCAATAAATAGGCCCTCCGGATGCTGCTGCTGTTGTACCCATTTACAAAGGTGGGGGTGTGAGATTGAATCCGTATCGGTGCGTGTGCAATACACATTAATCTCAATTCTTGTCTTTAATAACACTCTAACAAGATTAGTCGACGTAATTCAGGAATGTGCCAATCCTTTGTAGATGTCTTCTGATAGCCCTAAGGTCATTTGGATGAACATCTATATTCACATACTTAATGTTCTGTAAATGACATCAGAAGGACATTTATCTTATACAATACATATCTTGAAGGCGACCCGAACCATCAATTTGCAAGCCATAAAATGCTTACTGAACCAAAAGGCGTTCAGATGGTGTTCGGGGCATGGCAGTCATGGAAAGCTCAGATGAAAGTGGTCTTTTATTCTGATACATCCCAGTGATATTAAAGTGATCGTACTGTTTGACCGAATGGCACCATAGTAAGAGTATAAACAGTATTGATTTCATTTGTTACACTGTGTGTGGGTTTCGTTTGAGTGTGGGTGTGTACCGTGTCACATGCAATTCTGATTCTAGAGGATAATTATGCACCTTTGGAGTTGCTTTAAGTGAAAAAAAAACCTCTAAATCCAACCATAAACTGCAGAAATTCACATGTTCTGTAACTACGGTCGTGTTTTATTTCTGGTCTTAGAACTTGACCGGAGTAACTTGTTAAATTTGTTGTGCTATTAATCAGATATTGTGTAATTCTGGGCCCCGTCTAATAAAGGGTTGCGATTAATCCGCATCAATCGCAAGTCCTTTATTCAATCACAAGTTTGCAATATCCTATCTCTGATGTAAATAGTCGCGATTGATATCAATCGCAGATAAATTGCGATTAATTGCAACATTTTTATAAGAAGAGCCCTGGTCTTGAACATTTATTGTTAGTTTGGTTTCAATCTATGGAAGTGCATTGTCTTTCACCTCCAGAGAACAAGCGTACCTTTACACAAAAGTATAAGTGAGAGACGCATACAGGAGTCATGATACACATCATTAATTTCTAGTATTGAAGATCTAGTGTAAATTTAGTTTGAACCTGTTGAATATCACTTATTTATAGCATTGGACATTCAGTGTACTGTGAGTCTGTTGAATTATGTCCTCTCCTATCTCGAGAACACAAAGTTGCCTTTAACCAGGAAGTCCTGAGAGTCCACTGCACGAGTCACGATGTAATTGATTGCGGTATGTCACCGGTGTTTACCACGTATCTGGTCCTTACTCTAGTTCCATGCAATTGAACCCCCCTTGATGGCGTATATTTTGAAAGAGGAAAATGTTACATCTCCTACAGGCAAATGGTCGATTTCGAGTAAGGTTGACCTGGCGTTTAAAGGGACAATCAACATTTGGCGGACCGTAAAATTATAGGGTACAGGATCGAGGACCCCTATGAAAAACAACATACCTGCTGATAAGGGTGTTCCATTCCCCAAATGGTAAATAAATGCGCCATCGATACTATAAAAAGCCTTAACAACATAGAGCAGATCAGAGGAATGTAAGTCATGCAGTTATGTATTTAATTTTCTATTTACTCAAGGTTTCGTTTTTTTCAATTGTTAACAAAACATTACATCGGCCCAATGCAAATTGCGTATAGTTTTAAAGATGTATACGAATCAACTATATCAACTTAACTCCTATATAAACTTGTTTAATTTATCTAATTCCATATCTATCTGGACTATACTTGTGAATGTGTTTTAGGTTTACAGTACATTACGTCAACATTACATGTCTCTGCTATTAGAGCAACCTTTTTTACCACTTCAAATTCTGTTTTTTAGATTATTTTACCCGTTACCAGATTTTGTTCAGCTGTCGCCCATGTGATAGGTAGCTTTCGGAAATCAATTACTTTTGCGGACTGCAAAGTTACACTCTCGGACTGCCCCTGCTATACATCAGTACATTCTGATGTACCTGCTGTACATCAGAATTCTCTACTGACTAGCTCAAAATGATGACATTTTCATGAGGCTCTATCATTGTTAGTAGCAGAAAGACAATAATGACATTACTTCTGTTTTGGATTTTACATATGTCTTAAATCTATCTCTTCACTTTAAAGGTACTATGTCCCATTTGCAGGCCAAAAAAATGAAAAAGTTCAATTCCAACTGCATTTGAAAGATAATACTAATTTAGAACTTCCCTAAAAAAGGTGGGGCTTGAAAATGTCTTCAAGGGGGAAAATAACGACTATTAGTTGTCAAATCGACTTTAGGGCTATAGAGCCCAAAAGTAATAGTCTTGATTTTCAGACAATTGTACCGAATGGTCATACGTTTTATGCTGCGCAAAGATTCAATCAGTTTAATCTTGGCCATCACAAGAGGTGGGTTATTGATGTAGACAAATGCTCATGTACCCTTTACAACTCTTTTCATGTATGTTATTACCAAAGAAGAAAAAAGGCCAGTCAGTCACTCAATAGTGTCCGACAGTGAAGTCTAGCAAGTAAACGGGTTTCCTTGCATAATTTGAATATGAGGACACTGCTAACGTCTAAATTTCACAGATAGGACATACATGACATATTCATAATTCCTGCAAAGTTCTACAGAATTTGAGGTTGGCTGCAAAAGGGACATAGTACCTTTAACAGAAGATCATGCAACGCAAAAATAAGTTTATTTTTGAAGAGGGTAATAATCCGGCTGTGATCCCTAAATAAACTAGAAAATGACAGAAAATTATTAATGTAAATTTGACTAAAATCTGATAAAGGGGAAACATTTTATGATTATTTATTTGTTAATTCATAACAAATTGCATTTCTATACAAAAGAAATCATGTAAACTGTATACACGGTATGGCAACAAGTATTGTTTTTTCCTTTCATGTCTGTCTCGTCGATAAAAGAATTTTCCCCTTTGTCAACAGCAAGTGAAGAAGGGATGTCACTACAAAACAAAAGGAGAGCTGCTCGCATACGAACTGTTCACCCTTGCACCTCGGGGACCCATCCATTACTGATATATATCGATGAAGGTGGCAACATGACAGACTCATCCTATCCATCATGCAAATCAAAACTCATTTTATCACAATTTATAATGCCAAAAGACATTTTAACCCGTGTTCAGAGCATCAATATTCACGCCGTCTTGATTCGCAAGACGGAAGCTTTGGTGTAATAGATTGGAATTTCGGTATATTTTAAAACAAAATCGTCGAATCCGAAAGAGATTGATTGATTTTACTGTTATTAATCATCCTCTCTAGGGAACATATTGACGTCTTCGGCTTCCATTCTCATGGATGAATTGCACATCTTAAAGGTAATACAAAGTTTTGGTATGGGGTCATGAATTTCGTTCAAACGAACATATTGGAAGCATATGCGATCCTACAATATTCAGTGCTCGTTGTCGCAGTTGAAATCGAGTCTTAAGTTATTACATTGTAAAAAATAAACTCTTTTTTTTGTATAGCTCCCTCTCAAGGTCAATATATTAATTAAGCTAAAAAAACAATATTTCTTGACTAAAATCGACCGATTTGCTATTCCCGTTTGTAAATTATATATCTCAACTACATATTCTGAGATTTTCATGGTCGCAGCTACCATTGTACAGCCCTAGGCGCTATTTGAAATTTATCAAAATTTACCGGAAGCACCGGTAAATTTTTATATTCAATTTTTCTCGAAAGCAGAAGTGTTTTAGGAGCTAAATTTTCTAGTGCTTATAAGACATCCACATGGGCATCCAAATATATCAAAATTGTAAAGAATCACTATCCACCCAATTTTCAAAATTTCCCAAAATTTTGTATTACCTTTAAGAATTCAGAGAGAAAATCATCGTTGGTGGTTGTCCCTATGGTATGAATAAAGTGGCCACTTGTTCATAATAAGAAGTACGTTCATTTATGAAAGCAATACGCTATGACAAGGCAATATATTAGATGGAATTAATTAGGTGCAAGGGAACAAGACCATAAATGAGGGGCGTAGGAGGGGCCGTCTAATTTCCTCGTTGCTTCTCCCCCTCTCAATTTCCGTCTTTTAAAACTATCTTTTGTTACATTGGATTTAGGGCACGTGCCCCTCCTGTAGCTTCCCCACTAATGTTCATGGTCCCTGAGATAAACACATCTATGGACCCAGTCCGAGGCACTATGGAGGCATGCGTGCTCCTGAATTCAACTGTACTGGGGGGGGGGGGGGGGGTATCATGGATGCGCGACCCATACTTACGCTTCAAATGTATGGCACTTATCCACCATGGCTTTGGCCTTATGTGCCTTTAACAGCATCAGGTGTGGTACTAAAGCCAATTGATTTGCATAATTGTAGTGACTTTAAGTCAGTCCTATTCTGTATATTTGGCATATACCGATACAACTATGATTGATTGTTACCGGGAATATAATAACACAATTATAGTGCTGAATGCTCAAAATACGAATTTTGTTTTTGTTTTTGTTTTTGTGTTTTGTTTTGTTGGTGAGTTACGTAAATACTAGAGGGTCATGCTGGGTGCTCTGTGTGATGTTGCACTAGATCTCCTCACCATGTGGGTAATTGGATCCCGTCGAGATTTCGGATCTTATTAGTCTTGAATACTCAGCTACTTAGTAATTTCAATCGCGTGCCATGTGCCTTTGTGTTGTAATGTAGATCTCCAGCTGCTTTTTAGAATGCATAGAAATAAACAAATATCACTGGCGAAACACGTCAAGGTCAAGTTTTGTCCAAAATATCTCCCGTCATAAAAACATCAGATGACGATATACTACACCATTATTAGGTGAATATACACTTCACCACCATTAGATGTACATATATTACATCATCATTAGATGTAGATATATTACATCATCATAAGATGTAGATAAATTACACCACCATTAGATTTATATATATAACGTCATCGTTAGATGTAGATATACTACATCACCATTAGATATAGATATCATCATAAGATGTAGATATATTAAATCATCAGTAGATGTAGATATATTAAATCATTAGTAGATGTAGATATATTAAATCATTAGTAGATGTAGATATATTAAATCATCAGTAGATGTAGATATATTAAATCATTAGTAGATGTAGATATATTAAATCATTAGTAGATGTAGATATATTAAATCATCAGTAGATGTAGATATATTAAATCATCAGTAGATGTAGATATATTAAATCATCAGTAGATGTAGATATATTAAATCATCAGTAGATGTAGATATATTAAATCATCAGTAGATATATTAAATCATAAGTAGATGTAGAAATATTAAATCATCAGTAGATGTAGATATATTAAATCATCAGTAGATGTAGATATATTAATTAAATCATCAGTAGATGTAGATATCATCAGTAGATGGAGATATATTAAATCATTAGAAGATGTAGATATATTAAATTATCAGTAGATGTAGATATATTAAATCATCAGTAGATATATGAAATCATCAGTAGATGTAGATATATTAAATCATCAGTAGATGTAGAAATATTAAATCATCATTAGATGTAGATATATTAAATCATTAGTAGATGTAGAAATATTAAATCATCAGTAGATGTAGATATATGAAATCATCAGTAGATGTAGATATATTAAATCATCAGTAGATGTAGAAATATTAAATCATCATTAGATGTAGATATATTAAATCATCAGTAGATGTAGATATCATCAGTAGATGTAGATATATTAAATCATCAGTAGATGTAGATATCATCATAAGATGTAGATATATTAAATAATCAGTAGATGTATATATATTAAATCATCATTAGATGTAGATATATTACAGCATCATTAGATGTAGTTCTATTAACATCATCACAAGATTGATACATTTGTTTAAGTACTCAGGGTAAGTAAGACTGGGATTTCATTTGGGGGCACAGGCCCGCCCTTAAAATTACCCACCAATGTATATCATGATAAGATGCAGGTGTAAAATTTGCTGAATTAGAGGAAGTACTTCCTGTTTTATCTATTGCAAAAAAAATGTAATAATCAACGTTCGTATTAATTGATTGATTCCAGTTACATAAATATATATGAATACATAAATATATTATACAATATATCTTTTATTTTGTTCTTAAATACTGATGACTAACAATCAACTAACATTCATACATTCCGATGCTTGTGAAAAATCTTTTTGTTGTTGTTAAATCAGTGTATGGGAATATCATAAGGGATGCTAAATAAAAAAATAATGACTTTTTTAAACACGTGATCGGGAAAGTCAAACCCTGATTGAAAGAAAATACCAATGAGTTTTAATTTTTTTCTTTCCTCGTCTTTTACCAGAAAAAAGGGTTTTTGCTTATCTAGTCTGAAAGAAGCGATAAAATGACAATGAAAGTATCACGTTTTCCCTTGAGTAAACTTCCGGAATGAAGGTTCTCAATGAAAACTTTTGAGGCGGTGATAATCTAAAACTAATGACCTTATTGCAACCATCCTTGGGCTATAAAGACGAGATCACCTTTGGTTAGAAGTCATTTTGAGGTTGGTTTAGAGTTGTCTTTAAGAGCTTCCATGTTTGATATAATGATTGATTGATGCTTCCAGCTGTGTAATGCATCTTCACATCAAGACCGATGATAAGAGAAAGACGACAAAAAACACAGTTTAATTTAAGGAGGACAGAGTTAGGTTCACTGGTTCTTTTTAATCTTATCTAAAAGATCGAAGTGTTACACTACCTTGTGCATTGTTATTATAATATTGATTATATTCTTGCAAATAATTAAATTGCTATTGCTTTTGAAGGATCTCTCTCATTTGTGTAACTCTTGCATCATTGAATAATTCTAGTCAATTTGGACTTTTATTTGTTCAATTTCTTTCTAGTATTTCGAATTTTCCGCTTTCCTATCCCCATTTCATTATGTCCCGAATTGTCCCCAAGTTTTTAAATTTAAAATCCTACATTAGATTTGTACCATTGCTCATCGCTATATACATGTTTTATTATTAAAGATATTAACTTAACTGAAAATACTTGTGTTTACTGTATGTTTGTTTTTCAATGACGGCACTATTTGTCATCTATGTTATCCACGATGTTTCTACTCTGTTTTCTCTAGTTCCCATTTTCTCTATTCCTCCTTTCTTAATTATGCCTTCATTCATTCACTGCCGCAGATCGTCTCTTTCTCTCACCACCTATTCCTTTTTTCTTCCTTTCTTTATATATATCTTCCATTTTCGTCTCTCAGCAAGTGACCTATAGTTTGTGTTCTTGCTTATCATTGCGGGTTTCATTAAATGTTTTAAATCTTGTTAAATGTTTTATTGAATTCGTTTATAAAAATGTGATATCAATTTGTTGTATTTCTTTTACTTTGATTGTATTTTATCGTGTTAACTGTATATAGTTAACTAGTTATATGTTCAAGCCCCATGGAAAACCAACTTTTGTTGAGTGTGCTACCCTGGTGAAATATCAATTAAAATAAAAACATGATTAACATAGTCGGTTATGGATTTTTTTTAATTTTTATGTAGAGTGGATCATATTCGAACCATATCATTCATCGATAGAACAGGTTCCACGACGTGTGTTTGAACCAGGCCAAGAAAGCCTAACGAACCGCGACTAACAGTGCATACAACCTTTCTACTAATGAGATATCCGACTTCTTTAGTGCCCATAATACCCCCACAATCCATTAGGAAGTTTCATGATCTTAATAACCACGAGAAAAAATACAGACCATTAACACAATATCATATTTTCATTCTCATGTGTAATTTAATAGTTTCGCTACAAACACAATTGATGAAAAAATGTTGATTTTATTTGTGTCAGTTAACATGATGTTTGTGGAATACACAAGAAGAAAGCTGAAGCGTGATACGAATTCCTTGGGCTAAATATGATGTACTAAGTGTCAAAATTAGAGAAGTTGATTGGTAAAGCTCATACAATAATGTATAAATAGCATAAAATGATTGCATGTACTTTCGAAAACTCAAGGCAATTTTAACAGCGCAGTGCGTCAACGATTTAAACGTGCAAAGATGACGCAACCCGAACATGAATTCTCTATATTTCGAAAATGGTTGTGATCGTGTTTTCATAAAATGATAATACTAAAAGTAAAGAATAAAATGGAAGTTGTCTGGTGAGTATTTCTGTAAAGATCATGCATATTTAAAATTAAATTGTGAAAATATAAAATGAAATGGGAAGACTGTTCGGAACCGCTGCATGTACAGAACGAGCCCTGGGTTCGTCGCCGTTTTCGTTTTATGAATATGTCCTTGGCTCGCATTCCCTCATCGCTATTTTGTCTATTCCAGATCATAAACAAACAATTTTTAACCTCGTGCGTAGGTATCAAACTATGATGATGTCGTCCTTTTTGGGGCGATAAAAACAATAAAGTAGGTCTGAAAGGAATGGGATATAAAAGCCTTTGGATATCCCTATCTGTGGAATTAATAGTCCATAAAAACAAATTTGCTTTAGAACACCTAAACCTGCAGCCACTAGACCCCGCCCACCTTCAATTTTCTTGAAGGATCTATCGTCAACGGCGACAAATCCTCTATTTGATCGTCAGGCGAGGATTACTGTTTTTACGACCGGACAAAGCCGCACGGCGACTGTCCTCTGCGGGTTCTCTGTGGATTGGCCTAAATTCTTACCGGTGTCGTTTCAAATCATGTCTGACAATAAACACCAGTACTGTTTTTTTTTCACAGGCTGCCAGCCTCCAACTCCGCATTTGGAGGAAGATGGATGTTCTCCCATGACTGACTACATCCGCATCAGTAAACACAGGTGAACTTAAAGCAACTTGTTTCACCAAGGAGTTGTGCTGGTAGCTCATTGGTCTCATCTTACCGCTGTTTACAAGCGCTACACAGAGACAGTTTGACTTTAAATCATAAAACATAAACATGTTAGAAATACCAATGGCATGAATACTCCTTAATTTCAGGCCGTCATCAGCGATAGCAGTAGTTTTTGTAGAATAAAAAGAAACTTGGTCGTGTTTGAAAGTTACTCGATTCGGACAGGTGACTGATATAGAGTTTCTATTTCATGTACATGTACGTTAACAAAAGTGTAAATTGTCTCGTTAGAAGGATATAAAAAATCCTTCGATAACGGATGTCTCCTTAAAGGTAATACAAAGTCATGAAGTTAGTTCAAATGAACATATTGGAAGCATATGCGATCCTACAATATTCAATGATCGTTGTCGCAGTTGAGTCTAAAGTTATACAATTTTGAATAATAAACTCTTTATGTTGTATAACTCCCTCTCAAGGTCAAGATATTAATTTAGCTATAAAACAATATTTATTGACTAAAATCGACCAATTAGCTCTTCCCGTTTGAAATTATATATCACAACTACATATTCTGAAATTGTCATGGTAGCAGCTACCATTGTACGGCCGTAGGTGCTTTTGAAATTTATCAAAATTTACCGGGAGCACCGGTTTATTTTTATATTTAATTTTTCTCGAAAGCAGAAGTGTTTTTGATTTGCTTTGCAAACCTCAGGTGTTTTTTTTTATGGAATTGTGTAAAAAATGTCGATACTCTTGAGACGTATTAAAAAAGTATCAACATTTCTCGTACAACCACCGATTGCGTGGGCAACGTTTTACTTGATGTTAAAAATAGCATACACTATGTGTATATCAATTTGATGATTTTGTTTACATGAGAAACAACTTCTGTCGGGAATAGTCTTCCCCTTTTATGGCCTTAACACGTTTTAAAGCGCGTGTATGGTATCTAGTGAATCTTTGGATGTAAAAAAGGCAAGAGATGTGAAGCATTGTGAAGAATTATCATGGGATTGGAGAAACAAAAATCAGCCATTCCAATTGCTGACGCCAGCATGCAATAAAAAAAAAAACTCCCCCAAGGAATGATCTGTGTCGAGTAAGGGGTCGTAATTTTTCCAACCGTTGATTACTAGCTTTAGAGCAATACTAAGCATAATGGCAGGAGAAAATGAAGTCGATCTTCAGTCATCTCCGTGTTTTTGGTCTCAAGGATCTTTTTAATGAGCGTGTTTGTCTCGAGGAATACGTCATAGCCTATAAACTGAACAATTATAGCGTGTAAATGAAATTTAGAGTGAGTTTAACCTTTAAAGAGAGTTCGATGTCCGTTAAATTTAATTTATAGCGTGAAACTTGAAAAGGGAATGCCAACACGAAGAGAGAAAAGGTAATCAACTTTTTAAAAAATATGAGAATTTTTCAATCACTTTCTGACTATGAACAAATTATGTTAAGTTGTATTGTAATGACATTCATCTGAGAGATAACTTTAACACCTCAGTTGCTATATTTGCCTCTCTACACGGTCGCTTGTTTGACAAAAGTGCAATTCTACACAAAACAAAAGGGACAAACAGAATGAAGGATTACTCTGGGCAACCCAATGACTTTGCAACATTTCCTATTCTTGTCTTGATTAGCTCCATGGAAACCCTTTTGACACCGGTATAGAGCAATCTTGTACTGGAAACAATTAAATAGTCTTGAAACCTTTGATATATCTATCACATTATATACACAATGTGGCACGTACAGGGAGATTATTTGTGTGGCATGTAAATAATTAATATTTCGCGTCACTTGTTTTGAGTGCGCAATAATAAAATAACTGGCATAAGGCAGGGACTGGAACTCTCTATACCAGGATGTCCACAGTCGGGTTATCTATCTACAAGATCGCGTTACCTCCAGTAGTACTGAAAGTAGAAACCATTAAAGTTACACTCGAATAACAAATTCATTTTAGCTGGCCACTTACCAAGGGATGAATTTAAAAAAAAATGTATTGCTGGTGCAATGTGTCACAAGAGGATATGCTATTCACCTCTCTCTCTCTCTCTCTCTCTCTCTCTCTCTCTCTCTATATATATATATTATATATATAATTTTCATACCAACATTATATCTCCAGTGGCTGATGCGATGTTAGAAATGAGTTCAACGTACCCCAAATTCCCTTATTTTACCATTTTAAACCTTTTAACAGAAGCACTAACATGATCAAAACCTGTCAAAAATTCACGCTTCACCAAAAAGCAAAATGTCAGAGTTGCACTTTGTCTAATATGCGTCACAGATTCAAAGACAGTGACAATAATACTGTTTCACAGAGAATGTGTAGATTCGAGTTTGTTTTCATTTTAAAAGTCACCCAGGTTGAATCAGCACTTGCCTTGTCTCAAAATTGTGATTTTCTTTCTGGTGCGTGGGAGGAGTAAATATTTGGATTTGGATATTCATGACGTAGCACACAACTCTCTCAAATTGTTACGACATAGTATTTGAGACAAGGCTTGAACTTTCCAACTGGGGGAGGAAATCAAAAACGGCACGAACTAGATAGAATTAAAGATTTGAAAGCAATAGGATTTCTCTCGCCAGTTTTTGGCGTTGGAAGAAAGCTTATTTGCCATTGGAAAATAGTATATCCTAACTTGTCGTGAAATATGAATAACTCTGTCTAAACATAAAGAAAGTAATTGCTTCAAACTCGTCGTGTAGGTAATTATGCAGTTTGAAAAACAGATATTGGTTTCCCATTAGGTGTGCCGAATCTAGATATTGACAATAATCATTCTCTCCTGTTATGAAAACGGGATATCTATATGCACTTCTAGTGTGCTTTGAAATCTTGCATTTGCTACGGGAGCCTTTTATCATATTTATGAAAAGATTGCTTTCAATTTTTTGAATTATGGCAGACGATTTGTACTACCAAACGAACAAAACAAAAAAATAACCAAACTGGGGATAAACTATCATGTAAAAACAATCACGGAGTTCGAGGGCTCAAACTGAAAGTCTTTAAAATGACACAGAAAAATATAATCGTATAAATGATCAAACCCGTTTTTTGATGGGTAAACTTTAGATTTTTCTTCGAGAAAAATGATATTTGCTTCAGGTATTTCCGTCGGAGCCCCAGTTCTTTTTCAATAGAATGCAATCGATTAAATAATCAATAGAAATGATTAATAAACTATAGGGAATGGTTTCATATCACAGGAGGAAGATTAATCATTATACGTGGTGAATGTTGGCCATGAAAGTTTCAGACCCTACTACAATCATGTTAAAACATATAGTGGATATTACATTTGCATTGATTTTTATAGAGTTTTAACGACTGCCCTAAGAATTACGGTGTTATATATCCACCTCCGCGTAAAAAAACTGATAATTTTCCTGAGGAAACTCAGCAAATTGCGTATCGCTTCTTTTTTAGATCATTGTCTTAGTGTGCTTTAAATCGTTAGTCCTCGTTTTCTGTCCTTCCTGCCTATACAAATTCGTGAAATTCACCACAGAGCATCACAAAAGTCACTAAAAATCAGGTTATCTGCCGTAACCATGTCTAAAATGTTTTTACCATACAGTTGGCACAACATAATGGGCCAAATATTCATCCTTTTGGCGGTACAATAATCAATAAACCAGTTCGTAGATACAATAGAGGTTATTTTTCCATCAAAATTGTAAAAGCCACCGAGACGAACAATGGATATGATAAAGTTACGTAATCAACTTGATTATTCTCAAGCATGTATTTCGTGCATCAACGGTGTAAATTATTATTTTCGAAGGGAGAAGCAACATTTTTTTTCACGAAGCGTCTCCATCACTTAGGCAGTCGTTATCATGAAGTGCACAGATATGTTCATATTTGGGATCATTAACCTCGAGCTAACTATGAGATTTGCAAGCCATCTGCCCATTAATGATAACAAAGAATCAACACTTTGCTCATGTAGAGTGAAAAAATTCTCTAAAGGCCATCGAAATTGAGATTCGGTAAAATGGGCAATTATCTACTAAATATAAAACCCATTTTCAAAAGAAACACTGCGTAGAAGACGCCCCTGAAGACGGTTTCCAGTTTAAACTATGTTTTCCCAATAGTTTCTAAAAGAACGACAGACATGGGTTCTACATATCGATGAATGATTCTCTAGGGTTAAGAAAGCCCAATACGACGAAGAAAAAGTAAATCTAAACGACACGGAGTCGGATCATCATCCGAAACAGATGAGACACACAAGTCATGATGAACATGGAACAAGGTAACCCAAACTCTAAAGAGGGACGAGAGAACCTAAATCTTGTCGAGAAGTGAACGATAATCGGAGCTCTACCCAATCCAATCTACAGGGTATTTGGGTTAGCGCCTTTCCCCTGCAGTTACAAAGCGCTTCACAATTTGCTCCTTAACGTAGTATAAGGTTTGCTACAATGATAACACTTTAAAAACATCACGAAGTTAGACTGGAATCCCTTCAAGGGCGTTTCAACCTGTTGTCGTGTCATTATGGGATGTCACTTTGACAGACCGATGAACAACGATTTTTTTTTTTAAACCTTGAGTTTGATCATGTCACCTCTGTTACCGTGAAGCCACTCTGACCTGAAAAGTCAAGCCCACTTTAATGTTCATCAGGTTCACCTTAACCTTCAATCAAAATAGAAATACATCCTTGTATGGAGAAACACTAGAAGGGTTATTGACAAGAGGAATAACATACGAACTTTCGTGATTTAAAGGTTACGATGTATTCTTTTATTCAATGACCAATAAAACCTGATGGCTTCATTATAATTTTGCTCTTTTTCAGTGAAAGAAGCGAAAGGCAAAAAAATATATAATTCAGTTCAGATGTTCTCTGGATTTTGTGCGAAAAATACTAGTTTGAATCTTGTTATTCCTCACTCAGATATGACCAGACAATACCACTTCCCCCTTCTTTTAACGTAAATTGTAATACGCTTCATATTTCTGTATCATATCACACAGAGCAAAGTGAACACGCGTATAACCTTTTTGCTCGCAGTTGCCATTAATTTGCAT
This sequence comes from Strongylocentrotus droebachiensis, assembly GCA_035222895.1. Taxonomy (NCBI): domain Eukaryota; kingdom Metazoa; phylum Echinodermata; class Echinoidea; order Camarodonta; family Strongylocentrotidae; genus Strongylocentrotus; species Strongylocentrotus droebachiensis. The sequence goes on from JAVYIG010008069.1 coordinate 40,804, forward strand.
GTTTAAACAAATTATTAGAAAAAACAATGTAAAAAAACAAATACCTCAGCGGCTTGAAAGGCCCTTTAAAACGCCCAAACGCCCTCCCTTTGGAGTGCTCGCAGATATACCGCTGTATACACCTCCATGTACGGTTCATCAGCTAATACACGCCTCATCGATTGGGATGAGATCTTTTCAAAGTTCAAGTCAATAGGCCCGTTCACACATAACAATTAGTGCGGTTTGGATAGCGATGCAAAGATCGATTAAAAAATAAATGGGGGGGGGGACCGTTAACACATGTCAATTTAGTGCCACTTGGAGCACGATGCAAAGATCGATTTTTTTTGTGTGTGGAGGGAACACATTACACAATACACGAAAACGTCCGAGCTGCGCATGCGTAAATCTCGACGATGTGTGTGTGCACTTAGAATCTTTTTTATTCTCAATAACATTCACACACACAGCGCCCGGCAAACTATTGCGATTATTCTAAAAAAATCGCAATACTTACTGCGAATTGGATCACGATGCGCATCGCGAAGATGAGTGAAATTATTCTGTCCACACACGCACAAAATCGCGATGCAAAAAACGTTTTTTAATCTCACTTTTTTTCATGTAGGTTTGAACGCCCCTAATATGAACGGACATTGGGGAAAAGTTTGCGCCAAAGTGACTGAAATGACAAATTTCATTATCGAATTTCTAAAACCAGATGGTCTCGAGGCCAACGAATCCCAATGGAATGTCCAAAATGGGAAGCGTTTTCATAAGAAGCAAACAATCTACAGCGTACGAGTCACCAAAATTACAATCTCCCCCCTACGACTATGCTTATTAAATATGCAACCTTGTCTGACGTGATATACTGACAGCAAGTGCACTCTGAGAAGAAGTGTTTTAAACTCTTTCATGACAGGAATATATTTAACCCTTTCACGACAGGGTTAGTTAAAGAGCTAAATTCTTCAAATTGGGAACAAAATTGTTGTCCTAATGTACGGCGATATACATGTAGTGCTGAAGACCACATGCAATTAAATCAAAGATATATGGAAATGTGCAAAAATAGGATTTGAAGTATAATCTGAAAGGCTTTTATCGATTTAATATTCCAGTAGGTCGGATTATAGGTAATGCTGGGGGAGAGTATTAAACTAGGTTGTGTAAAGAAGTAACCATACAGCATACTTAGTAAACACGGTACAGTTCACTAGTCGCGCCCAGTCTTTCTTAAATCCCATATCTGTGTACAGGTACCTGTTCTAGATACAGTAACATTTTGCCATTTCAAAATTAAATAAAGTAAATCATTCATATTACTACTTTATCTTTGTTAATACTTAGAATTATACGGTTTTAGTTCCATGTAATCATAGAACTACTTCGTTTAGCTTGTGGCTGGATAGGGCTTTCCCACAAGAAAATAATTGTTCCAATCTTGTCTTCTAGTTTGAACTCAACCTTTATTTTCAGGCGGGAAGTGGGTCGGAGATCACAAGGCTAATGTTTATATGGATGTCAAGGGACAGATAAGTAGCTCGGTACGTAGACTCTATTTTACAGAATGAAATAAAATAGGAAGGTTACAATCCTTTACACGACTATGGATATTTGAAGGAATCTATTCTGAGGCCATTTCTTTATTACATTATACAACACATTGTATTCATTACTACAATTACGTTTGAATTGTGAGAGATGATTGTATGGATCAAACATTTCAATATGAGACGTTCTACGGTTTTGAAACTATCGTAGGCTGAAGAACTTGAAACAATTGCGACTGCGTTGTTAGTTTTAAAATTAGTGAAAGCATTTCCGGTGTTCCCAAGGGCATGTTATTAGGACCTATGCTCTTTATCATTTTTGTATTATTCTTCATGGTGCGGAATGATATCGATAGTCATAACAAATAATATTTGTTGGATACTCTTTCTGATGCATTGTTTACGCCTCGCGGGAAAGAAAATGCATTCACGTTTCGCCGAAAAAACATGTATACATGGCTTATAAATCAAAGAAACATGCTTGAATAACCCATTGGGTGTGATATAACTGAGCGTATGTAGCTCCATAATATCTTTCTTAACATCATTAATCATAGAGAAGTGTCCGTTGCCTAGGATGGAACGATACAGCTGTCCTTCATGAACAGGTGATTTACTAACCTTGGTTTGATCATTTTAAAGAGTTCATTCGACACCCTGTCGGAGACATAAATGGTTATAATCAAAAGCACATCTAGAGAGGGTTGGGTGGCTCAAGTTTTAAATAGTCCCCCACAGAAAATACACACACACAAATATACACACACACATATATAAATAGATTAATCTTGCACTGGTAACAATTAAATAACCTTGAAGCCTTTGGTGCATCTATTCCATGATAGATACAATTTGGCACATGAAGACTACCTGGGTGACATAAAAAGAGCTTAGTAATAATGGTTACAGTGTAATGTCTTACTAAACGGTATGGGCGCGATGAATAGGTTCCGAACCCCTGACCTATCAGGACCTAAACCACTGTCCCATTAGCAAGGCTACCGCGCCCTGAGGATCGCGAATCTCATACTCTTTAAACTTAAATATCTGCCCGGGTTGAGTACATGTCGGGCTATCTTGCAAAGAAAGTTGCGTTTAATCGCAATCAAAGAAACATAAACGCTACAGTCACCAATGCGCCATCCTGATTGATTGAAAATCAAGATTCCTTGTATAACAGTCGATTGATTGTTGTTGCGTTTAAACGCAATTGTCATGCAAGAGGGCCTAGATCTGTGTTTTTCTTCTTTAAAGACATGTCAGTTTACCGGCATTTCTACCACTGCTATAATGTATTTTCAATTGAGTGCGCCTTCTTTCGTTAAAGGCGTACGTAGAGCGATTTCCAATTCCTGTACCCATGCATCATCACGAGCGCGTCATGCATTTGGTAATGCATCATGGGACATGCTGTCGACACATTGGAACATTGCGAGCAGGAGATGGCAGTAGATGTAAATTTGAAGTAATACCCTGCCTATAAGAAGAGTCTCAACAGAATTCATTCTCGTTGATTTAATGTTTGTTTACGACAAACTAAAAGAGATATCTAATGTTATTATGAAGAAAAAGGAGTCGCGTCTACAATTAAAGCTTGTTGTGGTATAAAAGTAATCTACCTAAACTTAATACCGTCTCGAGATGGTATGATTCTCGGGAAGATTTTAGTTTCATCTTGGGGATAACTGAATCTACATGAACATTTCCGTCTTCGGCCTGAATTAGCATCACGTCAACACTTAAAGCTTGTCTCATGATAAGAGACGCTTGGACAACACTCGAATATCCATTGTAATGTCGCCTTGGGAGGAAGTAGACTGTTGTTTTCGTCCAAATCTTGACTCGGAATTGCATCACATTGAAACCCAATCTCGAGATTTAAAAAACCTCTTCAACATTAAAGTCCTATTTTTTTAACCATCTAACATTAAACTCTCCTCTTGCGATAAACCAAATGTATCTTTGGATAAAAGAACCCGTCGATTTGGAATCTCGTCTCAGAAACGCTTGGACAACACTGAAGTCTTGTCTCTGGACATTAATTCCTCACATCCTGAAAAGAGGGGTACAGTGACATCAGAAAAACATAGGAGAGTATAAATATCCTCTATCCACAAAAGCCCTTGTGTTGGTTTGCTCTTAATGCAAATACTTATGACCTTCAAGTTATCAACCCTACCTTGCTTTTAAAGTATTATTGTGTTTTACAAGTGATCTTGTTACGTTATCTCTGGTTCTGCATTACCAACCCAAATGTATCGTATAGTTGTCATTTTAGCATGACACTGTATGAGTTTGATCTTATTGGCAGCGAGGTTTTTGGTTTTTGTTCATGGGACCCACAAAATATGGACGTTAACCAATCTTGTCCAATACCCGTCTGAAATAAAAGTACACAAATCGGAACTATTGAGTTCCTCCGTCTGATCTTATCAAAATAAAAATACTAAACAACGTATTAAATGAGGAAACTTATGCATTCTGTGAATGTTTCAACAACATATTTCATCACAATTATCTGCATATTCTACAATTATTTCTTGAACTTTTTTTATATTTTTACGAAAGGGTCTAAGATGATGCAAGGCATGATGGAAGAATATTTTATCTTCAAAACTGTAATCCAAGGCTACAGAGCACTTTGCGAAGAGCGTCAATGTATATATGCACAGAAAGGGCTCTTCAGCTGACAAGTTGAGCGACTGAGAAAGCTTTAAATGGAAATAATATTCAGTGTTAAGAAACTACCATAGAGGTATCACATTTCATGGTGTAAATTAGAATGTATTTTATTCATCTTAGCTTATCCAAAAGAAGTTGGAATGAGAGAGGGGGAAAACCGGCAAGTAAACCGAAAAGCTTGTAGAGTTCTTTGTTACAAAGGTGGCGAAAGAGACAGGGGATAGATAGAAAGAAGGAGAGGTATAGGAGAAAAAGAAAGGGATGTCGGAAAAGAGGTAAAAAAGATAGTTTGATATGAAGTGAATAAAACAAGAGAAGTTGAATTTCTTGTGAGACCATGAATGGTATAAAGATGGCATTTTATATTAATTACTGCTCCGATGAGACGGGGACAAAAGGAAGTCCCCTACCCCCTCCCCCCCCCCCCCTCCCCCGCCATAACGGGGAATCATACCACCTTAAAAAAGTTAGTAGGAACCGGCGAAACGTCGCAGAGTAGAAACTTGAAAGTATGACTGGCTCTTAATGTTCTTCAGTAGTGTGTATATAGATTGGTAATACCACTGAGTTATTCTCGTTGGTACACCCAGACCTTCAACAATGAAGATTATCTGAGGGACTGACTATGCACGAGCATAAACGGAATCGGCCGAAACTTATGATTCTTCCTGCCTCAAGGTCTAGACCAAATTGTTTAGAAGATCTGTTCTTGTATCAAGGTCTAGATCGAACTGTTTGGTCTCCAAGACCTTTTTACATCTAGTCAGGAGTCCCACACGACTATAGGTCAGTGTGGTCAAACAGTAGGCCTCATGAAAACTCGGTCTAGTCGACCATTCGTTAATTGTGGAGGTGCCGTGGTGTAGTGATTCATTCATTGTACTTTGATTCAACAGTTTAGAGTTCGAATCCCAGCGTGAAAATCTCGTCCTTGGGCAATACATCAATCCACGTTTGCCACTCTCCACCCAGGTGTAAATGAGTACCCTACATGCTAGAGCGATCCATATTTAATCGCTCGGTTTTAAGATAATGCTTGAGCGTCAGAACGTTATTGGATGACAACATTTATTCTTTTATTTATTTATTTACCGCTTGTGTGATAGAACACTTTATTAGCATGAGTGCTGTTTTTCATGTGGGACATGAGCGCTGTAAACGAGTCATAGTCATTAGTATCATCATCATTGCCTAAGGTGTCCCGGACAATGCCCGTACGCTAGTCGCCATTGATCAGGGTCTTTTGAAAGTAAAGATGCTCAAGGTCATGACGGGAGATGGGGTGGCCATTCGTTCCCTTGGTTCTGATAATACAACTGCACTTCGAAAGAAACTACCTGAACTTTATTCCAAGTAATTAGAATGAATCATGATTCTCCCTCATTGTCCCGAGTTCCAGGGCTCCATCAAGTGTAAAAGCGAAGTGTAAAAGCAGATCTAAAAATCAAATATTCGCGATGATCTCATTATAAATCGAAAATTTCAATTAATGTTCTTTGGTTCAATCAGTCGGCGTATTCGTTTCGACTCTCCAGCGACATGAGAAAGCTGATTCTTTAATACTCAATTAGTTAGTTGGTCACACCATCGAACCGACTCCATGCCGACTCCAAACCGACTGATTTTTGTCCGATTGCTGAAAGTGCAATTTTCTGTTTGATCTACTGTCAATGTGGTGTCTGTTTCGCAGGTGTGACTCGAGTATTTCCCCGATCGCTGACAAGTATTTACATCACAATCCACTCGTAGGCACTCCTTCCAGAAGAGGTTAGCCCACTGTCCTAATTCATCATCATGTGGCACATGTCTCATTCCATCAACCTTAATACTTTAACACCGCATCTCGTCTTCCCCCGTCGCTAAATACCAAGTCCCAAATCGCTAAATACCACGTCCCAAATCGCTAAATTTCCCACAAGGCAGAAGCTTTTCAGGGTGATTTCCCTCCTTGGAATTGTAAAACAGGAATAATGTCGATCAAATGAAGTCCTTCACCTTCCCTGCGAAAAACATGGGGTTAAAAAAAATGCCCAACGTGACGGCAATTATATAGATATTCTTTGAGCAATGCTAACAAGTGAGCAAATATCGCCAGATTGAGTAGGACATGTTCGCCCTCAGATTGGGCAACTATTCCTAATATCATGAGGACAATAAATCATTTTGATATCCAGTTTTAAATATTGTACTTTGAAATTTTCTCATCAAAACTCTATCGGCAAATTGAAGTGGCTTTTTTCCTTAATTGTTCAGCTTTATCGTTGTTGTTTGTTTCAATCCAAGGCATTAAGTTACCAAATTATGATCAATGATATTTGTTTTTATGTAAATTTCTTGAATTTATTTCAATTCTTACCGTACGCCTACAAATACGTTACAAAAGGAATGTCATTTTTTTATTATTTTAACATTCATAACACATCACACCAAAATCGAGATCTTATATAGCTTTATGCAATGTCAATAGCCATTTAGGATTTCCATAATTATATATCAAAATTTACTCAATAACGAATAATATCTATTAGGTTATTTTTCGAGAGCTCATAACTTCCATGTTAAACCATTCCATATTACTACTTTTACTAACCCAGGATAATTGATCTGTAGTTAAATGCCAGCTTTCATCCGAAGCATTATCAAAACGCAGTTAGAAAATAAAGTAATATTATGAAAATTCGCTTATGTTGACACAAAGCGACAATTTGTGTGGATGGAATTTTTTTAAAGACATATTTGCGCGCTACATTTCAAAAGAAACAAAAGATATGATTTATTTCAAATACGTTTTAATACTCCGGTAAAGAAACAGAAATGAACAGACTTAAGTCCCTGGAAAACACTAAAAGATCCGCCATTGGGTTCAAGCGTGTCAACCATTAAAAGACTATAAACATCTGCAAAGATCGTAATGCCGAAGGCTGTCTGGCGTTCTCTTTACAAATAGCTGTCTGGGAGATATTTCAATGACAATCGCATTGTCATATTCTCATCTTTATTCATGGCTTACCAGGGTAAGTACCACGCAACTGTAATTTCAGCTGGATATACTTGTCAGTTTTTGCGTCAAGTTGTATTCTGAAATCATATACAGGTTTCCATTCAAAACGTGTCTGTCTGCACATCTTGTGTTATAAAGTTTCAGAAGGCCTAAATGGGTAACCCTGGGGTCGATATCGCAAGCATGATCTGTCAATGAGTACGTCAGAATGAATCAACCGAATCGGATGGGTAACTGTGTTTTCGAGCGTATACTTCAGCGGTGAGTGACATTACCGCCAGGATACTGCTGTAGCAGATCAATGACACGATAAACTTGAAATGAATCCATTATTCTGGATTAGATATTCAGAGTCAAATATAGGAGTATGGTTGACAGATTTGACTCTGAAAGCCCACGGAATAGGTTGGGAGTCCTGGGGTTCGAACACCCCATCATTTTACCTTAAGAGTGAGATCCATACAATGGTCCCCGCAGTCGGGTACTTTTATATTTGAGACAGCTATCCCCTCGACTATTACCCCGGACAAGTACAAGGCGGGAAATGGTTCCTTCGTCAGGGATGTCACAAAATGCGTAATTGCTCATTTTATTAGTGAGCAAATTTTCCTTTAAAAGATGATATTGGTTATGATGTTAATTGTCTGGGGGGGGGGGGGGATTCTCCTGAGGTGGGGTTATATCTGCTCGGGATTAATTGTCCTTAATACTGCTAATCGATCACCCCAGCCCTCTTCTAGATTTCGTCCAAACAGTTTAAAGGTAAAGACCAGTTTTGGAAACGCCTCCCTCTCAAAAAATGAAATGGAAGCTCTTATTATCAATCATGTGAAAGATGTGTTTCGACTAATACGTGATCATACACATTTTGCCGAGAAACCGCTTACTAATTGATATATTTGGTAAATTATTATATCTATTTGGACCTGATAGATATAACGCATGTATCGCGCACGTGTCGCGTAGTCCCATATACATCTTTCTGTGTACAGTGCTTGTAACTTTACCAAGACTGGGCCAAATTTCTTATCATTTTGATGATTCCAGAACCTTGCAGTACACACCAATACTTACATGCTAGATAATCAACTTTTTCTGATGGATTCCACAACGTTTCTTTCACAATGCAATCGCATGACCATAGCTGGTCTTTTTCTTTAAGAAATGCTTGAATATGTCTGGACATGTCACCTAGTACATGTACTTTATTTATACCAGGCAGTAATTCGACTATTACGAATGCCTATTGGTGGATCAGGGTAGTGACATGATCAACTTGAAACGCATACTCCAATTTCTCCACTTACCTTCACATTAATGTTCTCAGGTGTCTCCAGTGAGTTGGAGTTTGAATGAAAGGGAAGCTTTAGGGGAACCACACGCCGTTTCCTGGGCTCTCTTGGGATCTAAGGAAAAGTGTGCCCTCCCAAAAACGTGTTTGTAGAACGCATCAGAATAGACAGGTAATGTCATCTAGATGTAGTCCCATCCGTGTTTGAAAGATTTCAAGTTGTCGACTTCAACGTGGTAAGCCCTGTCAACTTACTTTCGTATAGTGAACAAGACCGAACAGACATGGTAATCAACAGCCGTTGATCTCCTTAACAGTGCGGACGGCGACAATGTCCTACGATGCGAAAGACAACGACAAAGATACCAGATTCAACAACCTCCTAACATGATTCAAAGATCTTACGAATCGTTGATAAAGTTGCAACCAGACAAAATAATAATGAATACGTGTGAATATTTATTATGAATTATATGTGAATTATATACGACCCTTTGTTCAACCTTTTTATTTTCCTGCAGAATGGTTAATCCATAACCCTTCGTCTCGCCAAAGGACCTTGGTGTAACAACTCTAGATCAGTTGATCCATGGTCGGGTGACCTAAATATCCACTAAACAACTCAATGAATACAAGGTATTGACAAATTAATATCGGATATATATTACCGATGTCAGCAGATAAAAGGTCGTGACTTTAACGACTTCATGTAGAAAACTGATCCAGTTGCTCCCAATTAGCTTGTGCGTATTGTATTCTAATATATTCCCAAACCAGGATGCAGGGCTATAACTTCGGATGGACGGAAACCTTAAGTCGACTAAGCCCTCACAGTTACCAAATATTTATGAGATCAGGGAAAAAGAAACGTTATATCCACTGCCAATATAAGAATTAACTCAAAGTGGCAGCTACCGTCCGGTGGCGTATCCGGAGATGATTACAGGGGCGGAACCCCCCCCCCCCCATGAGGGGCAGGGAGTGGGGACAACGTACCTGGGCATGGAAGCATGACGTAGGCATTCGGCAATAAGGTTGCTTATTTTTGCTAGGTTTACAAACGGGACGGGGAATACCCCTTCATCTTAACCTGGATACGCCGTCACCATCTTATCTTTCACGCATGCTTTTCCCAAAGACACCGTATCTCCAGGAGACAAAGTTACCATGCCATTCTAAATCCTTCTTTCCGGGCTTTGCATGCTTGTGTTGCAGAACGTAGCGCCCGTCGTGAATTAGTTAGCACGTTCCAAATCCCCCGTCAGTAGGTGCCGCCTGTTGCATCAGTTCTTAACCTCTCTCAAAGAAAATCAATTGTAATGGTTGTCCTGCAAACACACTCCTTTCTATCACCAGACGCCATTATTTGAAATGGATATAAAAGAGGTCTCGATATGCGCGCCCATCACATGATATACGTCCGTCTTAAGTTATTTACTTTTAAAAGACAATACTATTCACTCTTTTTAAAGAAGGAGCGCTGTTCTGATTATTGTATACAAGCACAGTGCTTTCTCTATTATGACGCCATTCTGTGCAAAAAATCCGAAAGAGGCTTCATCGCAAGGTTACCACATGGTATACGCCTCTTCTACAATGATTTACTTTAAAAAAAAAAGTAGTTATTAAGGTCCGTCGTTTTGCGTTTTTTACATGTGTAACACATTGTTTCCTCAATAGCTGAAACGCCTTAAAAACGTGCTAATTTAGATGTACGCCCTTCAATTATCTAATCACCAAGCAAGGAGAAGCACGTCGTTTAGGCTTTTGGTAAGTTATTTTTTATTGCCAGTAGATTCCTTGCGTTTGGTTGGATTTGGCTTCCTTCATTCAATAAGGCCATGTAAAAAAATATACATGTTTAGCGTCCCCGCCCGCTTCCTTTTTGAGAGCCGCCTCCTATTTATATCTGATTTTAAAAAAATAAAAAAAATGTCGGTGGCCATCTTGAAAAATAGGCCGACTGTCAGGGAAAATGTACCGAGCGGCCATTTTGAAAGAAAAAAGAAAAGAAAAAAGGGGCTCCTCCTTCCTATTTTTCGAAAAAACAGGACGCTAAACATGTTTTTTTTTTATTTGGCCTAAGACTGTTGCCCATAAAGTTTTGTTACCTCTCACAATAGTTTCTTATGAAAAGAGGTAGCAAGAATTTATTCCAACATCATGGGCAACAGTGTTTAGTGAAATATAAAGCAATGATATGATATTCATTTAATACAATAAGTTAGTAACGGCATTTTGAGTAGAACTGAAATGTATTGAAATGTATCGAATCTTGAGGCCAGATTTGTTAATATATCTATATTTGTGGATGGAAATGTATATTGTCCAAATTCGCGGAAATTGTAAACTTTCGCGGATTCATGGAAATGTTGGCATTTTGGCAATAAGATTTTATCAACATTCGCGACATTTAATTTCATGGGTTGCCAAATTATTGCCCCTAACACCCCATCTCGCACAATTTCACCCAGCAAACTGGTTTATTGTGCATGTACGTACGTATGGGAAATAATTTTGCGACCCTTCAAATAAAAGTTCACGATTTTTTCCTTATTTCTTGAAACCTTTAAAACTTTTTAAATGCCAATTACCAATACTTTGTGAAAATGGCCATACATGCACTTTTGAAAGAAAGTTTGAGAATTTTCAAACAAGATTTCTTGCTGAAAACGGTTCAAAACCGTGTCATGATTATCAATAACAGAATTGCGGGGTGATGTGATTCTAATAACACAGCCAAAGACACCGCCCCGCTCAGCTACCAATTGAAGGAACATCATACATGTCGTACGATTAAGCAACGATCGGGCATTTTCTGAAGAAATCTCCTTTAATACCTGGTAATCTTGTATTTTCTACATAATTATGTGATGATTTATTGTACCTCTTGCAAGAGAAATTTACAGAATAAAAATTGACATCAAATGTAATTGCAATCCCTCGAAAAAAGGTCGGATAGTATAAGGTGTGCGGTGGTTTGTTCGCCTTCAACATATTAAGGTCGTCTGTGAATGATTTATTTCTTGTTAGAAAATGCTTACCGCATGACCTATTTTAGCTTACAGTTCTACATTTAATTATTCATACTATGTGGGAAAATGCGATCTTGTGGGGCATCATTACCCATCCTGTATGGCCGCAGTACAATAACTTACTCCTTAATATCTTCAATTCATTTCAAAGTAGTATTAAGTTTTTGTAGTCTTTAACTTTCAAGACTTTGATAGAGTATTTATAAGAATTGCACTGTAACGAGTATAATCAATATCATGGTGTTGAAATATTGATATAAATAGTAGAAATTGACATAGACCTACTGAGAAAACCTTTACTAAAGCATGTTAATCATGTTTAAACTCAAATACACTCTAAAAATTCATGCAATAAAGGGTAACATGCATGTTTATTCGGTGAAATTAGATCCAATGCCGAGTGAAATATAGCAAAAATTGGGTACAAATGAACCCAACTTTAATAGGTAAAATTGAACTTAACAAATTATGCACGTTACGATGTTTACCAAACACGGGTAAACTTCCAGTGAACTTGAAACTGCAATGCTTCAACCATGAACACTCCAAAATGCAACAATAACATTTTGGTGGAAAAGTCGCTGCTCTCCTGAGCATTGGGGTAATCTCCTATGACGGTTTTATATTTCAATCACCAATCATGATTTCCATTGTCGAGACTGAGATTCAGCTGTGTAAAAGCGATACATGATGAAAATAGTTGTAATACCACGTATCATAATCCAAATTCTTCTTAGACTGATCATGCTCGGGGGAGAGAGAGAAGTGGGGGGTCTCTGCAGGACATCAATCTCTCTTTCTCTACACATTATCACAATTGTTCACTTTCATCCCTCGCATAATGATAAATAACACCGAAGAACCTATCGGGCTGCCTATAACTGCCCCATCTTTATTTCCTATTCACCTATTTCCAATTGATGGTCGCTGGACACCGGCACACCCCCCCCCCCCTTTAAACCGTTGTCCGTTCCGGCACCTTGCCCCTCCAACACCTCATATTATCTTATACCCCCACCCCCTGGTGCCACCACTGCCTGCAAGCATCTTGCGGGAAATAAACCCCATGCCTCCTGAAAATAGGGGAAATATATCAAATGTGGGGTATACACCGATTCGGGCGACTTCTGGTGGAAGTGCGCCCTCATAAGGTGACGCCATAACTGGGGGGCGTCTGACTGCAGCTAGCTAGCTTACATTGCATTGCAGCGCAAGAAAATTAAGCACTGACGTAGTGCAGTTTGATACCGTATGTTGCATTGACCTCGTCAGCTCAATTAGATCGTATAACACAAAATATTGGATCGGAGAAGCCCCCCAGTTATAGCGCCGCCACCGGCGGGCAGGTACATAAAACCCCCAAACCGAATCGGTGTATATTGCCAAAAGTGAAATTAAACTTGCATACGACCACAATTCTGCAACAGTTCTTTTAAGAACCAACACATCTCTTCAAGAAAGAATACCCCAGTCTAAATTAAGACTTCACACAGTGTGTACCCGCTTCAGTTTTTCTTGACTCATCCACCTCTAAAGAACATTTCAACCATAATTCATACTTTACCAAGTATCAGAAAGAACGTGTAATAATAAAACCCACTGAAAGTGTGCTAAATCCATCCCAGGAATGCTGAAGGTGCCTAACAAGATCAATATTTTATAAAGCTAGTAAGTGAATGAAAAAACACTTAAGTGAGGTTGAATTCATGGCATTAGCATAGAGGAGGTTTGGCCTTGATAGCATATGACGTGGACGAGCAGCTGATATTGGTAAAGAATGACGTTGTGTCCCCTCTCAAGGACAACGTGTCTCAGGGCTCTACTTAATGTGTTTGCGATTCCCAGCTCAGCATAAAACCATGATAAAGCACGAAACGATAAAATGCGAGTAAGTACCAACTTGAGATTTCCTGCATTAAAATCCATTAAGAGGATTAATTCGTAACCCAAGCCACATGGAGGCGGAGAAAAAAGGGACAGTGCATGAGGTGTCATCATTTCATCGCCATCTACGCTGTTTGGAAACGTGAATGAATCCCCTCTAAGATAACAATAATAAATAGATTGCCCCCCTTAAATCAAAACAAAACATGGAATTATTTCAGAAGCACATGTCGAGAACAATGGGTTTTGAGCATTTCCCTCCGGACTGATTCACATGAGGAGGGAAGATGATTTTAAAACATAAATCATCATCAGTTTAACGCTGTCTGCGCTGTTTCGTAAATAGAAAAACACTTATTCCACCCCCTCAAAACAAATAGAAACGAAGATAGACGAAGTACGTGTCGAGTCAAGAGTTCTACGCCCATCCATGATTCACGCAAAAATCAAGCTCGTCCCCATCACATGCTATAAAGGCCAAACCTCTTCTATGCTAATACCATGAATTCAATCTCGCTTATATATAGATTGGTAAGACATTTTGTTTTGTTTGTTTCATTTTACTTTGTAAACTCCATGTGATTCAGCCTTTGGGCTGCCATGTGGATTTGTACATTAAAATAGATACCAATACCAAAAAGTTCCTAGCTCAAAATCTTGAGTAAAATTTGTTACAAGTCAACCATATAGTGGTCTCCTATATGACTGACACAATTTTGAGCCACAGAATATTTCAAAACATTAAATACTTTAGCAAATCACTTGCTGTGGGAAAATAGGAATTTTTGAGGTTGAATACAAAAGTTATTGCTCTGCAATATATTGTCTAATCAGGTGAATAAACTCGTCTTTTGAAGGTTCTCATGTATTGGACTTTTTTTAACAGAAAAAAAAAGGCAAAAAGAGATAATATCCTATGGTACATGTAACTTCGTTCTGTGGCAAAATAAAATTTGAAAAGAGATATACAAAAGTAAGAAAATACCGTCGGAAGCGTTATTAGTGAATGAAGACCTCTTTTTCATTTTCACTTTGTATTTGCGCGCGTGAGGGAAAAATATCAGGGTAGACTTTCTTAATCGGATCTCATTGCAGTAAAATGACCTTCACCGAAATGATTACTTTAGAAATAGAATCGATCAATCTGAATTGTTGGACACAAATCGAAAAATAATGCGAGAATAAAATAGAGAAGAACTCCTTCAATGAAAGACCCATCATGGATGCATTGCGACATAATCAGAACGTGCCAGTTCGACTCGTTTTTTTCTCTTTGAATTCAATCAGGGGCGTAAACGCAGTATCCTTCAAAATAGATTTGAAAAAGTAATTGTTTTTATATCCAGTTAACCAGATCCCTGCATCTTCATGGGAAGTTACCTTCTGTTGTATTGAAACGTATTTGTATTGGAGAACATTGTTGGACGATGCAAACATGTCACTGGCATGAAAGTAATCTGTTTTCCATGGCGGTTATTTCCGTTCATTAAAAATATTAAAGCGCAGAAACCACAAATATTAATAAGCTCCAATACAACATTTTAGTTTTTGTTGATATCACCCTGATGTTGCATTTGATAGGGGTTCAATTTGTCAAGGTCAACATCCCTTAATTTGATGTTGGATGGTACTGACAGATTTGATAGGCGTTGACGTTTTCAAGTTTAAGATCCCTTAATTTGATGTTGGATGGTACAGACAGATATCAAAAAGTATTTCTGCTGAGAAATACGAAGGACATTAAGCCAGTTGCGCGCGAAGCGTCATTCGCCTAACATAGAACTGCGCCAGAATTTGATAGACATTCACTATTTCAAGTTTGACATCCCTTAATTTGATGTTGGATGGTACAGACAGATATCAAAAAGTATTTCTGCAGAGAAATACGAAGGACATTAAACCCTATGCGCGCGAAGCGTCATTCGACTGACCTAGAACTGCGCCAGCATTTGATAAACGTTCACTATTTCAAGTTTAACATTCATTATTTTGATGTTGGATGGTACAGTCACATATCAAAACGTAACTCCACTGAGAAATAAGGAGTACATGGAGCCAGTTGTGCACGAGCCGTCTTCACTGACGCAAGGCTGCGCCAGTGACTGGTGCGGTCCTTGACGCACCTAAATAACGTGACATTGAATATAAATAAAAGTGACTGCAAAATTAACAGTGAGCATATTGCGCTGAATTATTGACGCATGAGCCACTGACGCACCTAGATAACGTGACATTGAATATAAATAAAGCGACTGCAAAATGAACAATGAGCATATTGCGATGAATTATTGACGCATGAGCCAATTACTGTCGGAGGAGTGATTAGCGCAGACAATAACACAATCTAAATGTTTTCTCGTGTGCAACAGGTATTACTCATACCACTAAACAAACAGCCAATGCCCTGTGAACATTGTCATGAAGATTATAGATGGAAGAGTGTTTTTTTTTATAATATTTTTTTCTTTTTTCAGTGACTCAGTATCATATATAGAGATACTCGTAAGACATAGAACTGAAATGAATGTACTTGGAGCTGGGTTGACTACGAAGGCCATTAGTGCCACTATGTGAAAGGCATTTAAGTGGCCTAATTTCTCTTCGATTCTCATTCACATGGTGGCACTAATGGGCTTCCGTAGTTAACAGACCATGACACAGTTTTCATGGTGTAGATAATGTAAGTCCTGTAAGAGCATGATATCATTTTACAAGAGGCCTAACATCATCGTGTTAAACGCACTACGTGTTAAACGCATCTCATTCAGACAGTGTCTCGAGGGCGCAATTAACAATTTCAAATTGTTTTGAAATCATCTTGCATTAAAAGATCCATCTGTCTTTAACCGCTAAACCTAGCAATGACAATTGTTTTGTTCATATCTTGGAAGCATCTTGGTATAGATGATGTGAATGATGCCTTCGACAGCTGGAGATTGTGTCTCGGATTTTGATGATTTTTTACCACTCTCACCGCAAACCACACAGCATTCAATCTTAAACGTCATCCACATGCGACACATACAAATTTACATTTCCACCAACACCTTGTGGTTAAACAAATAGGCAAAAAGTAGACATTGTATGTTCTCATATAACACGTTATAAAGTTGATGTATCGGGCAGCGCAGTTGAAACAAATACAAAAAAGGCAAGTTTAGCTTAAAAGATAAAATTTGCAAGTCCAATTATTTCTATCATGTCTACGTTTTGAGGCCTTAGTCGTGCCTCTAAGGTGTTTTATGCGGTTTTAGTAACATGGGCAAAAAGCGTCGGGATAGAAAACCATGAAACTGACGAAAACTTAACCGCAATGGAGCCGTCTTGTTTGTTAGGCTATAGTGTTTTCTATTTATTACGAAAGACAACGTTTATTTACATTTGTGTACTGGTCGTAAATTTTCTAGCACGGAAAAGTGTATTAAAGATACCTTTATCGAAAATACGGACCCTAGTTTTGTATGAACCATTATGTTCAAATTAAATTTGAATAGATTCAAACCTACTCAAGCGACCACCATTATGGAAAGATCACATGTCTATATATGAATACCGCATTTTTTGTTTCCCTTGAATATAGTTTCTCATTTAAACTTGTGCTAGAGGAACCTATACATAAAGACCACATGCCTATACAGACCAGTTTCCCTTGGGTGGTCTTTATATACAGGTTTCACTAACGTGATCCAGCTTGTATCGTACACCAAGGGAACCACTTCACCTGACCTATTTTGAATTTGAAGCCAAACGCAAAAGGCTGATATTATCTTTAATGACTGCGTACATCACTGTAAACAAGGTATTTAAAAATTCTACGCCCAACGCAAGAAAAGTGATTCCCATTTCAAAGGCCGAAGCGCATCAAGCTTCAATGCACATGTACATGGTACGTAATGTCTAGGCAGTTTTAAGTTTCCATGCATTACTCAAAACCTTTTTCTGTATCGTATCTCTCATGAAGACGACTTCTTTTGTGATGTGTTCAACAGAAACAATTCAAATCCAATGAAATCGAAATTTAACTGTTTACACATCTACTCAAGATAGCGAAAAGAAAGTAGTAATATCTCAAATCGAATTCCCCTTTAAATATACGCAACACGGATGCAAGAAACAAACCAAAATGTATAATCATGGAATTGTGTGTGTGTGTGTGTGTGTGTGTGTGTGTGTGTAATTGAGTTTGTACAGACGTGTACCAATCAGATATGATTATTTACGTCTGGGGACCGACTTTTAACGTCACCATCCGAAAGACGTGACTCAGTTTCGAACTTGCGTCCTCGGCTGAATCAGTATTTAACTTCCATTGTTAGCTGGAAATCAGGCGCAAAATCTTCTAGTGTTCTTTATACGAGTCGTAATCTGTGGTGTAAATAAAATTCGAGACAAATTTAAATCTCGCTGGTTCACATCTAACGAAGATGACAAAAGAAAAAACTCTTTAGTCGAACGCGTTATGAATGCTAGAATTAACTCACAACTTTCTAATCGTCGAGTACAATAAACTTGAAACCTGTGATTCTCGAAATAGCCACTTGCATACTCTAACTCGTAGTCAGTATGGTGTATTCAGCATAGTTTGAAGTCAACGCTCAACCCCCTGTTGGAAATATCCGGGGAAAAGTCGATACCACTTGCAGAGTACCCATTGGATGCAAGGCTACCTGTTAACACCTCAGAATAGATTCCACCCATTGACCCCGTCTCTATCAATCTCGGGATACGCCATTAACATAGCATAGCACCGTTACTGTTAGAGGCGACGCTGTAAGGGTGGATTTCTTTGACATTATGTGCGACCATGACAACGATTTTTGATTGTCGGAAAGGGCGGTATTGATGGTGCATAAATCGGAAAGAGACTGTAAATAATTGAACAGCCTGGTTGAGGTGTGGGTGCTACTTACGTCACATCCGTCAGAACCACCTGTTCGACGCGGTGGTGTCTAGCTGTCTATAGGGCATATGAAGTACTCTTTAAAGGGATAGTTGAATTATGTTGCAGAGGGCGCTACACAAAATAATTTTTGTGAGATAATGCAAAAATGAGTGTCAAATTTGAAAGAACATAGTATTCAAATAACAAAATCATCTTTGTTTGATCAAAATCGGTTCAGAGACGGCTGAAATATAACGATTTCTAATACTTGTGTACCACCACAAATATTTAATAGATATTATGACAAATTTGAAAAAAAACATTGACAAAAACGAAATAACGCATTTTACGTCGTATTTCAGCCAATGCCGATGTTGGGTTTTTTGTTGGCATTTTCGTGTTGATTATATTACCCACAATTAGCCGGCTCATGTATTGTTATTTTTAATTAAATAATTAATTAACGGTCACCGTGTTTTTTTAAAGTGGAGCTGAATTGGTATGATCGTATTGGCTAAATTTCCAACATTACCTTCATAGCAATTTTAGGTTCTAAAAGGGCACTATAAATGGCATAGATAAGAATAAGAGCAATAACCATGCACTTTGAAGGCATTTGCGGTCTGAAAACAGAACTCAACTATCCCTTTAATATGTAGGATAACCGTTTCATGTTACCACACCATTACCAGTTGCTGATGGCCCTTTTCTCATGTCCTACTCCTTCCCATTTTCTCTCTCTCTCTCCTTTTCTCCTTTTTCTATCGAAATCTACATTTTATGATATACATCTCTAAGCCTTTTTTCTCTTCCGTATAAGGAACTTACATGTATAACCTTCGCTTTATCATTATACTTTTTAAATACTTGTTTAATTTTGTTTCATTACTGCATTGCACAATTTCTTTCTTTAAACAGTTGGGGACACATCAAGACAAGCATGTACATGAATAAAAGTAACTAACTAACCAATAAAGACATGTTTTACAAGTTTTTACACAAAGATTGAGAAAAATAAAAAAATGTGAAACATCTGAGGAAATAAATCCTTCTTCCGTGTAAAGAGCAGGTTAAAAAAACTAAGCACCGTTCATGTGTGTGCCTCTTTCTTATGCTCCTTTAAAAACAACAGAAAAACGAACATCAATGCATATTAATCTTCATAGTACCTTGAGGGTACGGCTCTAATATAGCATAGATTTGGGGGTCCCTTGCCAGACATAAAGTGCTCTCTGAGTGAGCTGTGTCCCCATTTTGAGGGGGAAGCTTGAATATGCTTGTAATTAAGTGCCCCTCCTTCATTGTCTAGATAAATGTCCTCATCAGTCGTCCACAAGGGCGAGTAGTTCATCATTAATTCACGAGGGCACGTATGTTGATTATGTTCATTATTTCATTGCAGAATTTCTTTCTTTAAACAGTTGGGGACACACCAGGACCAGCATGTACATGAATACAAGTAAACTAACTTATATTTCACAACAAAG
This sequence comes from Strongylocentrotus droebachiensis, assembly GCA_035222895.1. NCBI lineage: Eukaryota > Metazoa > Echinodermata > Echinoidea > Camarodonta > Strongylocentrotidae > Strongylocentrotus > Strongylocentrotus droebachiensis. Next base: position 60,604 of record JAVYIG010008069.1, read on the forward strand.
ACATGTTTTACAAGTTTTTACACAAAGGTTGAGAAAAATAAAAAGTGTGAAACATCTGAGGAAATAAATCCTTCTTCTTCCGTATAAAGAGCAGGTTGAAAAACTAAGCACCGTTCATGTTTGTGCCTCTTTCTTATGCTCCTTTCAAAACAACAAAATAACGAACATCAATGCATATTAATCTTCATACTACCTTGAGGGTACGGCTCTAATATAGCATAGATTTGGGGGTCCCTTGCTAGCCATAAAGTGCTCTCTGAGTGAGCTGTGTCCCTATTTTGAGGGGGAGGCTTGAATATGCTTGTAATTAAGTGCCCCTCCTCCAATGCCTAGATAAATGTACCTCATCAGTCGTCCACAAGGGCGAGTAGTTCATCATTAATTCATGAGGGCACGTATGTTGATTATGTTCATTATTTCATTGCAGAATTTCTTTCTTTAAACAGTTGGGGAAATACCAGGACCAGCATGTACATGAATACAAGTATAAAACTAACTTATATTTCACAACAAAAACATGTTTTTCAAGTTTTTACACAAAGGTTGAGAAAAATAAAAAGTGTGAAACATCTGAGGAAATAAATCCTTCTTCTTCCGTATAAAGAGCAGGTTGAATAAATAGGCACCGTTCATGTTTGTGCTTCTCCTTTATGCTCCTTTCAAAACTACAAAAGAACGATCATCAATGCATATTAATCTTCGAAGTACCTTGAGGGTATGGCTCTAATATAGCATAGATTTGGGGGTCCCTTGCCAGACATAAAGTGCCCTCTGATTGAGCTGTGTTCCCATTTTGAGGGGGGAGCTTGAATATGCTTGTAATTAAGTGCCCCTCCTCCAATGCCTAGATAAATGTACCTCATCAGTCGTCCACAAGGGCAAGTAGTTCATCATTAATTCATGAGGACACGAATGTTGGCTGCGTCTTCTGTACAGTGTGTGCCAGAAAAACGAAACCGAGAATTATCGATGTTTTATCTTACCTTAATCACGATTATAATTGATAAATGACACATATTTGTAAAGCTTAGATCCTCCTCTTTTAATTTGATGCAACTTGACTTTTTGGTATCCTCTCTTCATATTTATTTTAATCACTCATGCATGAAATATGCATCATAATGAGTTGCATCAAATGAAAGAGGAGGATCAAAGCTTTCCAAATATGTGTCATTTATTAATTATAACTGTGACTAAGTTATGATAAAACATGGATAGTTCTCGGTTACGTTTTTTTTTGGACGCACTGTTCAATAACGGAGGAGTTTTTGAAGTTTCAAGGGGCATTTACGAAGACAGCACACTCTCTGTGAATGTCGCTTGTTTGCCCCCGAACGGCTCCTTCTACATTACTGCGAACATTCGCGCCAGCAGGTTAAGTGAAAGTTCACAGTGACTCTCTATCTGCCTGAAAGCATGTTCTTGTTATTGCTCCTGTTTATTTTGATGTTCTAGGACACATGCTCGGGCGACGAAAAGCTCCGTGGTATAGTTTCCTACTTTAACAATCCTGGACCAAACGATAGAACCCTATTCCTTGAAAACCCACTTGCAACCCTAACTCTAACGGCATTCCGTCTTTGTTCCCCCACATATTTTATTCAATTAATTCAATTCAATGTATTCACTCATCAAAATATCATAAAATACAAATACAAGTAAAAATACAAAAATATAAAATTACAAACATCATGACAATAAATACAAATAAAGCTTAGTTAAAAAAAAAAGGATGATTAAAAGTCTTGTAAATTTCATCCCTACATTGAAAACAATTTTGTGTGTGTATAAATTATGTTACTTTACCTCTAAAGATTGAGGGGAAAATATATACAATACAACCCCAAATCAGGTGTTTGGCACAAAAGAAAGCTGAGGCAGTACAACGGCGACAATGGAATAAAAAGGTAAATAGAGAAAGGGGATGAGAAAAGGCCAAGGAAGGTGCAAAAATGAGAGAGAGACAGAGAGAGAGAGGGGGGAAAGAGAGATGAGGGAGTGAGAGGGAGATATGCAGAGAGTGAGCAAGAGAGAACATGGAATAAAATAGATGGGCAAGAGAATTAGATGAATGAACATAAGGAATCAAGATAATACATATACATACATTATTACTCTCCTGACTCATTCAAAAGTTTGTACGTGATTTTAAATGAGTTTCGTGATTGACTGAATTTCAATGGAGTTGGTTATGAGTTCCACCGCTTAGGTCCTGGGTAAAACATACATGATTTTGTGATGTGGATATTCTAGCATGGGGCATATGAAATTAATAAGAATTCCGTGTGGAATAAGAATGAGTATCCACATTAAATATTAAACATTTTGTTCTTACATCTGGCAGTTTTTTGTGGCAGGAATACATGAGCATAGCAAGAGAAATTGATAACAATAAAAACATCTGCGCAAAAGAAGACCTTGTTAAAGAATTCAAAGTTAAATTGCTCATGATATCACCAGCCTTTTTCTGTAATTTCTGTTTATATTACAGTTGCTTGAAACTGCCCACATAACATTAAAATAAGTGAAATGAGGATGTATAAGTGTAATGTATACATTTTTAAAAACATTTGGCGGTAATGTTTTTGTAGCTATTTAAAACTCCCATACACCCGGAAACCTTAGAGCTAGATACATCGACATGTTCACTCCATGACAATTTATCATCCACTCATACTCCAAGGAATTTAATAACCCGCACCTCCTTTATTTCTTTATCATTCATAAATATCTCAAAAATGATGAATCGCTTTCATGTTATGAACATTAAATAATGGTGCTTTCACGCACCAATACCATTAATCATAGTCACATTAAGGTTACTCCTTTCATGGGTGAAATGTATGGATACATTTCATACAATTATGTTGTAGGCCTACGGGACAAACTGCACGGTATCGCCCTACATCCTTGTTGACTTTAAGCCTGGAGCAAAGTTAATGTCGCCAAAGCAACTGTCATTCTCAACCCTCTTTTCAGAATTCTCGTCATACATTTTTTTTTAAAGATCATGCCCAACTCAAATAAATTATCGTTTTCAATTTTCAAATGGAAGCATGACAAAATCCGTGCAATTTCTTTAAAAGCCCGATTTACATAATTGAACCTTTTGTTTTGGAAATCCAATCTCCATTTACAAAATGGCGATTATGATATGAGAAATATTGGAGTTAAACGAAGTCACGAAGAGTGAGTGAATTGTTTGTTTGTTTGTTTGTTTATTTTTTTGTTTTTGCAACTGTAAATCTCAAATATCTTTAAAAAAGTCACTTAGTACCACCGTTATTGATATTTGTTCAATGTTTGAGTCATCTGCTAACATAGTGAAGAATAGACGGTTATGGTTTAGGTACAAGCGGCAACTGGCCACTCCATCTAATGGAGACAAAATAACCAAAACAAAAAATCGGGATCGGGAGAAGAAAAAAAAAGGGGGGGGGGGAAGAGAAAATGAAGTGAAATGGAGAAATCTGGACCACCCCCTCCCCCTCCCCCATAATCAGTATTCTTGATAGTCGTGTCAGAGGCCCTTAATTGGACTAACGCTACGCCACTGAACGACTAATTACCAAGTATACCAAGATGTGTGAGCAGCATCGGTCAATGAAGAATAGCTTCATTATTATTTCAAATTATTAATCCAAAATATTTTCAATGATTGTTGTAAAAGAAATACGTTCATAACTGTGTTGGTAGCCAATAGAGACTTTAGGCATTATTCATGTCCAAAGGACTGCATGAGGAGTAATATCCCAACCCAAAATGCTCTGCTGCACAAACCTTGAACCCCAACCTCCAAGCGTTGATATCACTAACCACTTCACCGTAGCGGTTCATGTGACGTATTATTATTATTATTATTATTATTATTATTTGTCAATACATTATGCAGTAAAGAAGTTATGAAAGAATACGTGGTCGTTGCTCTTTCTGTCTTTCTGGCCATAATGTTCACGACCACGTCAAATTTCCTCATTTCTTATACAAGATAGTATACCTTCCAAATATAAATCACTATCTACAACAAAATGTACGTTTCGTTTTGGTCAACGTAGGTTATCAAATTTCACTCAAATTGTGATAACTGCGATAGACTTGATGACATAATGTCAAACTTACTTGTTGAATGAAGAGAACGATGGGACACGCAATACTTCCAAATATCCAGTTTTCTTTCATCATATAAATGAATGTAAACGGCATACAAAATAAAGCGGCAATGAGGTCGGCTGCCGCCAGGTTGATAAGAAAGTTGTTAAGGTCTGTCCTTAATCTAGCCGTGAATCCGAGGATCAAAATCACCATAGAATTACCAGCGATCGCTAGCATTATTGTCACCGAGTAGACCACAGTTAAAAGCACCTGGGACTCAAAAGACACTCCTAAACTGTCGTCACAATCTTCATACATACTGGAGGAATCTGTGGTGAGTGTGTCGTAGAAATTATCCTCTTGCAACAAGTTGTAGGAGTTGTTGCTGCTGTTGCCGCTCGTGAGCTCCGCCGAGGCTGACCTGACGTCGCCCATGCTTTCGGCGGCGTAGTAGCCGATCTCGGCGGTTGTCATGTACGTGGTCGCTTCGACCATCGTTTAGTCTGATTCTGTCAAAACTTCGAAAATTGGCTAACAAACCAAGAATCAATGAGGCTTTATTCACACTTCGCTTGTAATTAGCTTAATTTGCGTAAAGAAAAATAATTCCACGAATTAAAAATTGGTTGCGATATAAACTAACCAGACTCTGTCCACTTGATACGAAGTTGAACTGCGCGTGCATAATTGGTTTTGCAACATTGCAACTTGACTTTGTTTCCTCTCTCTCTGCGTTTGAAATGAATGACCACTGTGCGTCGCGTGCATGTATGTGTGACGTAGACGGCTTGCAGATGAACACGTTTCGCTGTCTCCCTGTCTTAGCTTTTCTTCCTCGAGAAGCGCTCGCATTTTCCAAGCCATTCACAAGTGCGTTCAATAATGAAGTGGTGAAAATGCGCGGGAGACAGTGGCTGATCCAGTGTCAAAACCCAATATGGTATCCCTGGAGTACACAAAAGAAGAAAAATGTGCACGACTGTGTTTTCGTTTGCCTCCCCCATCCCTTACTGCGGAAAAAACAATGTACCTGGTGAATGTCTATCTTTATGTTATTTATTTATTTTTGCACTTCTGTGTATACTTGCTTGCATTTCTGTCAGGGATCTTTTTCTCCATACACCCGATATATACCTTTTTTCGAGTAAGATTTTAATTCGATTGTTAGGGTACGGTGTCACCTCATATTCAAGGGGGTAACACATGATCGGATGTTTCCTCCTTCACTTGTCTCAATTGATTAAGATTAACTCTTTGCATGCCACGCAAATAACCTCCCTGTGCCACATTGCATTTATCATGGGATAGATATTACCAAAGGCGTGAATGTTATTTAACTGTTTCCAGTGCAAGATTAATCTGTACCGAAATACTTTGTGCAAGACAATGGTTTTGCAAAATTACACACTTCAAGTCTTGATTAGATCACATCAGTGATCTAAAGGGCCTATCTCACTGAGCAGCGAATGCTTGCGAACGTTGCGAATTTGGATTCGCCAACTTTTCTGACGAATGTTGGCGAAAATCAGCGACATTAAGTGACGTTTAGCGACAATTAGCAACATTTGAGCGAATGTCTCCGAAAGTGTTTGCGAAAGGCAGTTGGCGACTATTAGCGACTGTAAACAAATGTTAGCGACAACTTTTGCGAAGATTAGCAACTATTTGCCAATCCTTTGCCACTATTTGTGAACGTTTGAGACCTTTTGCTAACTACTGGTACTCAATGGGTCGATTTTATAAAGGAACCATATGGTAACGTGGTCGCTAGCTTTGGCGAAACACAGAGAACTGACGAAAACAAAGAGCAAAACCGTTTAACAACCGTTTGCAAAGGCTTACGACTGTTTTGCAAACGCTAACGACTGTTTTGCAAACGCTAACGACTGTTTTGCAAACGCCTGCAACTGTTTGCGGAAAAATAAATTCGCAAAGAAATTTTGAACATGTTCAAAATTTCTTTGCGACAAGAAAAACTGTTTACAACAAAGAAAACTGTTTGTGATCTTTTTTGCAACCTTTTACAACATTTTACAAACTCTGGCGAAACCCCAAATTCGCTACGTTCGCAAGCATTCGCCGCTCAGTGAGATAGGCCCTTTAGTGATCTAATTCAAGACGTCTGAAGGTGTGTAATTATGTAAACCATTGTGTTGCACAAAGCAATCCTTCGTGCCTATTGTTTTGTTCAAAAGTGCGGGTGTGCAAACAAGCGGGTGCAGGGGCGTACGCAGGATTTTTTCAAGGGGGGGGGGGGGGGGGGGTTTAAAATCGGGCCCAAAATATTTTGCTCCCAAAAAATTTAAAATCGCGCCGGCCGAAAAGTCGCTCAGTGGGGGGGGGGGGGGGGGGGGGGGGGGGTAAGCGTACACTTTTTTTTTTTTTTTTGGAGTCCAAAAAAAATCGCAACGACTCAGCCAGCCGAAAAGTCGCTCGTTGGGGGGGGGGGGGGTAAGGTAACCTTTTTTAGGTTAGCCGTGGGCATATTTTTTTTTTTTTTTTTTATAATTTAAAAAAAAAAAAAAAAAAAAAATCCAACGAAAAGGCGCGGTAACAACCAACACCACTTTAAAGTGTATCTCTAGACAGAAAACCTTCATACATTTTCTTTACATGATTACTTCAAAGACTGTCGAAACGTGTCCTCTGTGAGAAACGAACAAGAGAGAATAACCATGTTTTGTTTGAAAGATATAGTCAAATAATTGAGATTAAATTTAAGATGAAAATGCATTATCACCTGTTTCGTGGGCCAATACTTCGAATACAGTTCAGCCAAATAATTATTTATCCATTATGTTGGGT
>JAVYIG010008069.1:72500-93712 GCA_035222895.1 Strongylocentrotus droebachiensis
GATGTTTCTTTAATTGAAATGAATCGGCTCTGTGTCAAGCCGCAATCATGATCTGTTTCTGGATACATTCTACAATAGATTAATAAGGATCGAACTTGCGTCACCATAACATTTAGCGAGTACCCCCCCCCCCCCCCCCCACCTGTTTTTAAATGTTGATATTTTATTGTCATGATTTAGTTTACTATTACCGTTAGATTAGTTGTTAATTAATTACCCAGTTGTCTGTTGTATAGTGGATTTTTTTTTGCTGTATGTGGCTGGAAGATGTTATATTTTAATAAATAAGGACACGCGAACACAGAACGGAGATTTGGAACTTTGGCCCGTTTCCCATGTTCTTCTTGTTTTTTTTTCTGTTATGCTTCTTCTTCTTCTTCTTCTACTTCTTCTTCTTTTGTATCATCATCTTCCTCTCCTTCTTCTTCGTTCTTCTCCTTCACCGTCATCATCATCACCGATCATCATCATCACGATCATCTTCTTGTTGCTGTTGTTGTCTATTTTCTTGTTCTTGTTCTTCTTCTTCTTGTTCTTCTTCTCCTTCATTCTCCCTTCTTTGTTTTCTTTCATTCGATTGGGGTAGCACGTGTCTCCTGTGGCTACGCCATATCCCGCTTCTACCGATATGTTCCCTCATAAACAAACTTGTATACAACAAATGAAAAACAATTTTGAAGTTATTGACTTCAAATCTAGTGATGGTGCCTGTATTTCGTGACGTCATGGCCATCGGAGATTACGATGCCAGCTAATAAACCGAGAGACAAAATCAAAATCTTGCGTCTACATTCTTATACAAAAAACAAAAACAATTCTTATGGTTGGTACTATTTACAATCTTGTGTTACATCATAGACGTCTGGTCTGAGAAGGAAATCCAAAATAGGACCCTGCCGAGTAAAGTTGTCATATAATTCCCCCCATAGGACACAAACAAATTGTCTTTTTTCAAATAATACGAGATGCACATTTTCATGAAAATGAACGGAGAAGAAAACTGTTGGCTTTATTGTACTTATACTTCTATAGGATTTACTATAGCCACGATAAGAAAAGAAAGAGAAGATATATACTTCTCTCTATGTCCTCTGGGGCGTCTCTAGAATGATATTATCCGATCAAAATTGCTAATTGCCAATAATATCGTGCTCTAATATTAAAAAATAAAAATAATTGGCGTTGTCACCCTCCCCCTTTAGATAGACACCTGCTTGGAAACGTGTTCACGATAATGAGATTCTCGTAGCGTAGTAGCCTATACCTGGAAAGTCATTGACAAGTTATGATATGACGAAATTAAATTAGAAGGGATGTATGCGTGATAGATTCAGGCGCCAGGTTTCCCATTATCGTTCTCTTTCCAGCACCTTTTCCCCTTTCCCTTCCTCCTCTCTTTTCACCTCAATTTTTCTCTACTTCATTTCCCCTTTTTATCTTGTCTCTGTCTCTGCTTTTCGAATCTTCCTTTCCCTCCCTTTTGGTACTATTGACCATAGTACCATGGCTATATCCTCTCTTAATCCCTCTGCCATTCTCTCTCTCTCTCTCTCTCTCTCTCTCTCTCTCTCTATCTCTCTCCCTCCCTCTCTTTCTACTCTCTCTTTTTCCCTCTCTTCCTTTCTCTCTCTCTTTATCTCTCTCTTTAATTCTCTCTCGCCCCCTCTCTATAGATCCCTTTCTCTCTCTTTTATTTTGGCGATTGGCTTGCAGAGCACCACACCCTTTGGGAACGAGTCTGGAACCGACGGCACCCGGTCCGTTGAAATGTTTTGTTTTCAAAAAGAAACTTTTTCGTCATTACTAGTCTCACTTAAAACAAAAAATGAATCTCAATCCCAATTCGCCTATAGAAGGTGCTACGGTGACAACATTTGCTTTGGTTTATTTCGTCAGGGTTAGGTTTAGGGATTGCACATTAACCAGGCGTACGCATTGAAGCTAATTCTAAAAACTGATGTTTTTTTTAGGTAACACTAACCCAAATCCTCACCCTAACTCGCGAAGGAAACCAGCGCATGCGCACGTGGAATAGGGTGATAGTAATTATACAAAGCAATCTTTCATCAACTCATCGTTAGCTCAATCGGTAAGGACAGCGTGTTACTAATAGAACCTTGGAGTTGCCGTGAGGGTTCAAATCTCAGTTTATTTAGTTTTTTACCTTTATAAATAGTGAGGCAAAGCAATAAATAATCAAAGTCTAATTGTTTGTGACCTCCTTGCATGCGTCAAGTATAACAGTTCGTATGTGAGCATGCGCCAGGTATAAAAGTTCGTAGGAAAAAAAAGTTCGCATCCCGGCTCCACCACCATGCCACCATATGCCACTATTTAAGATGTCTGTTGTCAAGTGAATCAGAAGGAATAGGAGGGATCAGTCATGCACCACAGCAGTTTTTGAACATCCGTTAAACAGACATAGTTAAAACCATGATATTTAAAATGTGTACATATTTTAATATACAAAATAAGATGACAAAAATGTGACTTCTTAAATTAGTTAATGATTACAGTGACAGATTAAAAAAATATATATAAAAAACATTCACCAGTGCAAAAAAATTGTTAACTAGAATCAGAATTAATATGATTAATAAACACGACACTAAGATTTAGGCAACGATAATTTGTTAGGCATCTCATGGTTGATTTACAGACGATAATCAGTGGGTTTTCATGGGTAATTTGACACCATTCTTGCGTTTACCCAATAACGGGTGTTGTCAGTCACCAATGGTCACCAAGCTTGTACTTCACAGGTTTGTGTAATCCACTGTGTCCTATTCTACCACCGTATGGAATTCTCATCATATAATCAAATCCCCTCACCCTAGAGATATAGGCAAGTTGGTGAATTATTTCTGGTGGGACGACGGGTTCGCTGCTTCCGAGACCTTTGCACACACACAGACGGATTCATTTGTAATTCAACCAGATCTAGTGTCAGCGAATTATGATGCAATACACATCAACGCTGAATACTACACGGCTTTAAATTGAAGAGGTGAAAAACAATTCTGTATTCCATTTCGCAAATATAATCACTTCATTTAAGTGTGAAATATAAGGGTTTGCAAACATGTATATTTTCATATAAAACATTATAATACGTATCAAAAATATATATTTTCAAAACTGCCTCGTCAAGGTTACAAGTTGAATAGTAGATTATCTATTTAAAAAAAAGACAAAGTTAACTATTTAGCTTCCACTCATCAGAGTGAGTCGCAAGAATGAATACAAAGCTGGAAATGTAGTATGGTATTGAAAGTAAAAGAAAATAGTTTATACCAATAACGAGATTTGCTTCGACACGATTACAAAGCAATAAATTGATTTGGGACTGTTTCTTATAAATTTTGCAAGTTGATTTGGGACTGTTTCTTATAAATTTTCTTCCATAGAATCAATTTTGATGAACAAACTTATAAGATTCTAGGCGAGCCAACAAATTATTAATTTTATATCATGCAGAATTCGCTACATGCTGATTAATGCCGATAGGGTTTTGTGCAAATGACAGCGTATTTAAGTCCACTTTTTATGTTTGTTTATTTTACCTATTTTCTCCTAATAAAAGGTAAGGCATTATCATCCACGACAATGTCAACTTGTTTATTGTTCATATTCCTTTCCTGAGAAGCCGTGTTAGAATTTGAAAAAATGCTATTTGATTTAATTAATTCCTATTTCATCTTGTTAAAACATACACAAAAATACCTACGCATATTCATGCGTATTTGTGCGACATTGATACATTTTAATCCAATAAGTACATGTATAGAAAAGGTAAGAAATTGAAATACACACTTAATGCGTAGTTAATGAGAATAAAATAAACACGAACTAGGCGTGCAAAGTACTGCGTAAGCACGACATTTTATGTGCTTGCTGTCCGAAGTTTTAAAAATCCTGAGAAGTTTCATACTGAGTATATTGCTTTAAACCTTTCACTAAAGATTCGGTAAAAGGAGCTAATGGAACCATCGATACCATGGACAGTTGAGTAAAACTTAAACACACAAACATGGAATTAAACGGGGTTTTACCCTGAAAAGCCATTCAGTCTTTTAACATTGGCGTCATTACATTATACGGCCAGGCCGGATACATAGACAGGTGTAATGCTTCGGATAAGTATTTAAAAAAAAAACCTTTAGACCGCATTTCCTTTCAGTGTGAAGAATACACTTTATTCTCACTTAAAGGAATTTGCCGTTAGAAGTACCCGCTTTTGTTTCTTGCCCTCCATACTTTACGTAAATTTCAGAATCTGTATGATTCTTTTCTTCTTCTTACTATTACTTTAATTTTGTCATCAAACTTTGAAGATGTATGTAATAACATTACAACTTGTTTCTTCTACTCTGTATGTTTGTCGTACATGGGAAAACATTGTTCTATTAACTATGATTTTCCATAATGTGATGTGAAATGATGAATATAAACTAAACTAATTACATGTACATGTATATCTACAAAAGACGAATGATGAGACGGTAGCAATGCTGAATGTTAAAACCTCTACTGAAAGACGTATTAAAAGAACTATGACCATCCTATGATATTAGGTACAAAAATATCAAATATATAACATTATTATAATTTGTACAAAAGTAAAAAGATCGATTGTATATAGTTTATCAAAATGATAAGAACAACAAAGTGTCTCATAAGTACATGTAGTATATTTGTTTGAATACAAAATAGAGCTGAATTTTAGAGAATAATATATACATACAAAGAAAGAAAGAATGACTTAGCACTTGCTAATACCCTGTTAAGTGCACTTTAAGTACCATGTTTAGAAAGTCACTCTAGGTAATAATCTGAGTGCTATTCTGACCGTGGCCCAATGTGATAGTCCAAGCAAAAACATTCATCGTCATTTCTGATTTTACTGAAGAAAAAAAAGAAGATTTCTCCAGGTACAACGTTACTGTTAAAAACTTTTGTTTTAAAGATTGCATGCTTTATCGAAGTATATAACCATTTAACTTTTTTTAAACCAATTTACCAAAATCCATTGATTTCAAATAGCTTTAATTCGTATTACATAATGTTACATCATTACATAGTAACTTAAAAGTCGCTCGTAACTGAAATTGGTTCAATTATTGGTAGGTCTTGTACGGTTGACAATATCTGAGACATGTTTCGATTTGGAACTATGAAAAATCTTTATAAACTAAAATAAAAATTAAGGTACACATGAAACAATAAAATAAAACACACGAAACAATCTATGAAAAAATGCAGCTAAAAAACAAAAGATATAATAGAAAAAAGCAATGGATATAATAGAAGGATAAAAAAAGATATAATAGATAGGAACACAGAAACTTTGACGTCATCCATAATGAAAAGTTTTATTTCTGTCCGTACATAGCATCGATCGGAATCTTATAATGGTCCTTCAGCGCTGGACGCTTCGATTTCATGGTAGGGGTGAGAAGCCCATTTTCCAGGGAGAACAATGTCCAGCACAAATACAGTTTTTTCGCCTGAAAAAAGGCATACAATTATTAGTTGGAGAACTAAGCGTACACGAAAGCGTGGTTATTTGCTAGAGACAACATTTAAGTATGAATTGCATTTACAGAGATAAACTATAATTCGTTTACAGTATTAAATTAAAAAAAAAGAATAAACGACGGTAAATCATTTACTGATCAGCTGATACTTATTTCATTCTGAGGTGTCTTTTTTATTTACTCCGCATTCCACTGTGCTTTACTGCCTATACTCTGCTTCCAACGCAAATTAAAGTATAACAGTCACTGATTTCTTGGAATTAATTTCTTTGCTAACTCTTTAATTTCGTCAAGAATTGTTTTCATTTTCTCGTTTCTAAAAACTGGGCTCTCTAACCTCTCTTGCATAAAAAGATGCGTTTAAACGCCCAGACCGAAAAATAAATAAAATAAACGCCACAAGATTTAAAAAAATCAGGATTTCGTATTTAGGACTTGCGTTCGAAATGTCTTTTGCGTTCGACTTTTCATTTGCGCATTAACCGCCTACGCAAGAGGCACCACAACATATTAATAGGATACCAAAAACATTTTAAGATGAACATTTTATAATCTCGAGAAATGGAGAAGTTATGTCGCTAGCCATATACTCACTTGTTCAAATGAGTTGAGTCCAGCTTCCTTGCCAATTTTCACACAGTCGTTGAGGATCATCTGGTTGACTTCCTAGAATTTTCAAGAAAAAACGAAAAGATTTTGGATAAAAAAATAAGTCATCGGGTTTTTTTTATTCCATAGTTGTCTTGCATTTAATGTTAAACTAACTGCAATACAAGTGGACTAGATTATAGACTATGCTTTATAAAAAAAAAGTTGTTCCCTTGTATGCGCAGGTGTCACACAATACAAAACATAATCAAGGAATTTATGACCTCGATTCGCGCACAATCCGTATCCAGAAAATTTGTAAGGTTTCGAAAATCTTATACCACCAATGGAAATAAGGAACATTGAAATTCCTAGTGATGACCTTTTCTCAAGAATTGGGTGCGAAATTATGAAAAATAGCTAAAAGATCGGCAAATAATTGTGCAGTCTTTTTTTTCTGAAAAAATACTAACTTCTCGACAAGGGTCTGGAAATCTTTATTTGAGAAAAGAAGACGTCAAAATTGTAAAAAGTGGTGCCGACCGATTATATAATATTTTGCCTAGCAATTCTTGACATTCTCTTACTTTTAATAGATGGAATTTTAAAGCTATAAATCACCTGTAAACTCTCGAGCGCGAATTGTTTCTCTTTTGCCGCGGTTTGCAGCGGTTTACGGCCACATATCTGAAGGGCCTTTAGTAGACACCTACGTCCAACCAACTTATATCACTACATTGAAGAGCATATCGTGGCTTCCATTTTTATTTTTACCTGTTTTTTGCAGAGTTGTTCGAAGTTTGTTCCAAGTCCCTTCGACTTTCCTACTTTAACCAGCACTTCCTCATCCGGTACGATGATGGCGACACAGAAACTCTGAAATCAAGTTTGAAGTTGGGGTAAGAACTAAGAAGTAACGAACAAAACAAGCCTCCATACATTGTTAACTTGTAGGATTTGAGCAGGGAAATTTTCTCTTATTAGAGCTCCTAAATCACCCTACAAGTAAATACATAAACAGGAAACTTCAGACAAAATTGAGGAACCACTAAGGGTGCTAATTCTGTGTTTAAGTATCTTTCTGGCCCAGCATTTAAGATATCTGTGTTGGCGTATTTTCCTTTACCGCTTCCAATTTTACATACCTGTATGAAAGGTTTGTTTTCTTCTTTGCATAAGAATATTTATTTTCACTTGTCTTATGTGTCGGAAAATTATCTTTGAACTTTGACCTATCAGTAATATCCGTGGAAATAGACCTGTACCAATAATTAGTTCGTTGGTAGACTGTTGCTATATTCTCTGGGTAGAGATACTCTTTATAACCCCCCCCCCCCCCCCCCACCAAACTCACGGTTTTCCTTTTGCTTGGTTCCACTGTATTTAGATCTGTTGTCATTATTTGCTTCTCATGATAATTATTCTCCGGAAAAGCAATAAAGGCACTAACCCTATTTTTTTCGGGGGTGGGGGGGGGGGGGGGGGGGGTTAAAAACCTTTGAACTATGACCTACCTGTAAGCTATCTCCGTGGACATAGACCTGTGCCACAAATTCACTTCTTTGGTAGATTGTTTCTACCTTCTCTGGAGCGACGTACTCTCCTTGCTGTAGCTTGAAGATATTCTTCTTCCTGTCAATGATCTTCAGCGTACCGTTCTGATCAAATGAAATTGAAGATAATTGATATCAAAATACCTTCAAGTTATTTTTTTTTCTCGTATAGCCCAATTTTTGGTTGCTAGATATACATTACTCTTCATACGCGGTTGCAAAGATTTGTAAATGTCTCTCTCTTTCTCCACACCTGCCTTTCTCTCCCCCCCCCCCATCTTTTCCTCCCTCCCTCGCTCTCTCTCTATCTATATATATCACTCCCTTCTATCTTTCTCGCCCTCTCTCTCTCTCTCTCCCCTCTCTCTCTCTCTCTCTCTCTCTCTCTTCCCCCTCTCTCTCTCTATCTCCCCTTCCCCAACTCCCTCTTAATCGCTCTTTTTCCCCTCCCCCTCTTTATATCTCCCTCGATATCCCACCACACCCTCACTCTCTCTTCACCTCCTTCCCCTTTGTTCTACCCTCTTTCCACTTCGCTTTCTCCCTCTATCTGAGGCAAGCAAAGAGGGCGTAGAGACTTAGGGCGATTTAGAATTACTGTACGTGACATATTTCATCTCCTCTGATACTCTTCGCAACATTACTGATTCTATTGTGGTTGACATCGTTTTCTCAATAGGTTTTATATTTCCGTTTTTGATTTGCAAACGCAATAGATAGGCTTTCAATTCCCTCGTGTGTTTGTGTGCTGACAAAGAAATTAGAACTCATTTTGTTATGTTATAGAGTATCAGCTCTTGATCGGCTTCGGTGCATTCTATAATTGAAAAAGGGGTCCAGTTTGTCAGGGTAAAAAAAAAATATCATTTTAAACTAAGCTTCCATCACGATTATGTGTATGACATGTCATGTAAAATGTTGAAGAAACATTAAACATGAAAAAAAAATGGGTGATGTTTCTTCTGTTTCTCATCGGTAATGACAACATGTTAATGATAACAATAATATTCATCATAATGTATATAATAACAGTAATGATATTAATATTGATGATAATAATAATAAAAATAATAATGATAAAAATAATAATAATAATAATAATTTGTTGTAATAATGATAATAATGGACCCATGCCTTGTTTATGCATGGTAGCCTCATCAGCATAATATTTTCCCTGAGGGCCCTACGATGATTATTACCCTGGCGTTAGCGAGCTACCATGATAACGTGCAAAAGCGTTCCTACCGCGGGGTGCCCATTTATGGAAAAGTGGCAATTGTACATTAATGTCTCGTCAAAGGACATTAGTGCCGAATCGAGAAGCGAACCGCGAACCCCGTGATTTACAGCCCGGTGTCGAATTCACGAGACCACGAAACCTCTTCATACTTACCGGCATCCACTTTCCAATGTCCCCAGAGTGCATCCAACCGTCTTCATCAAATGTCTCCCGCGTCTTTTCCTCATCTTTCAGGTACCCAGTGAAGATGTTGTTACCGCGGCTACAAACCTATACAACAGCAAACAAAGAATCAAGGAAAGCAAAAGATAAAAAGTTATATCCCTTCAGATGAGTAATGTCTAAACATTTAAGAGCTACAAATCTATATACCGGAGCACAAACTAAATCAAGGGAAGAAAGAAAGAAAGAAAAGAAAGAAAGACAGAAAGAAAGAAAAGTAAGAAAGAAAGAAAGAAAGAAAGAAAGATAGAAAGAAAAGAAAGAAAGAAAGAAAGAAAGAACGAAAAGAAAGAAAGAAAGAAAAGAAAGATAAGAAAGAAGAAACAAATAAATTATGAACAAAACTAACCCTCTCTACGTATAGATATAAGGTAGATTATTGAAATATACATTAGTGGCATTATAAGACGCATCCGGAACGCAAATTTGTGAAAACCTTGATTTTCTCACACATATGTAGAACCACATAATTAGGATATGGAGCTGGTAAATGCATACATAGTATCTCGATGAAGCTAAATGTTGTGACTATTGTGCTATTTGCGTTCCGGATGAATCTTCTCGGGCCACTATATTTCGCTAAGTACTGCCCACAAAAAAAAAGGTGATGTGAGACATCTTTCGGTACAGGCGGTAAAATCAATCACTAACTTAAACCTTTTAGCTTTATATGTAACATTAACTCTAATCCTGCTCTTAAAGCCCCAACCCATAACTAAAATCAAACCCAATCGCAGCCCGTCATGACCTTGGCCACGTTACACGAAAGTTTGCGATCAGCTGCAAATTTGAAATAACGATTCTGATTAGTTAATAATCAGCCTTGTGAACTATACGCGCATGCAACGATGATTTTGATTGGCCATCGCCGTTTTACAATTAATTGAAAACCTTTTTTTTCACGGGAACCCTTGTCAAGGACAAAATGTACAATAAGCAAAACTGTTCCCGGACAAATTTTCCTTAAAGCCCCACTGCACTAAGTATATCTACTTGCGCCCTCAATATAGCAAACAATGCCTATTAATCGGTGACCAATAATTATTGATCCCCATTTTGATCCTTTTTTTCTTATGTTAATTGAGAGCTGATTTGATGAGAATAACCACCTGTCAAGTGACCTTGCATGGTGGTCTAATCCCTCCTGTACACTAGTACAGATGGGCTTTAAATGAGATATTTTCGGGAACTTATTTACCTCTCCCTGTCCGTTCTTGGCGAAGTAATTCATATCTGGAACATCCACCAGTTTCATCTCGACACCGGGCATGAGAGAACCCACATTACCGGGGGACATATCCCCAGGGATACCGCATGTTATTACCGCTGTGGTCTCCGTTTGTCCGTAGCCTTCCAGAAGCTGTAACATTACAAAAGAGAAGGTAAAATTTAATACTTGGTGATAAAATAGAATAGGAATTTTGTTATTCTAGAACTAAATAGGATAAATAGTAGCTTGTAAATGGTTATTTAGTATGTATTTTGTTATTCTAGAACAACATAACACAACAGAAAAAAGGTATCTTTTTGTAGACATTTAGTTATTCTAGAACATTATACACAACAGGATATAATAGTCCGTGGATGGTAATTTCATAGCCATTTTAGAACATTATTATACAACAGAAAATAAAAGCCTGTACTTAGTAATTTTGTAATTCCTAGAATGAGATTACACAACTTTTAACAGTATTAAGCGATGAGTGTAAATATTTCCAAACTTATTTGTGGATTTCCCTTTTACGCGTCACTTATTCTAAGACTTTCAAAGCTCTCTTCTAAACAATAAAGTGCATTTGAATAGATGTCCTTTCTTTTTTGTTTCCCATGTAACTTTAACATTGCCATTTTATATGCAAAACAAAATATATTCTCTACAAAATATAAAGAAGAACTGTGATCTTTATATTCTTTCAAGAATATGCTGAACTGTTTTTATGATGTTGAGCGGGTTCTGTGTATAAAGAACAATAAGTTTGTTTTTTCCCTAGATAAATTGACACATGTACTACTGTAACCAGGTTTGCTTTTACCGCTATGTCATAATATTTGTTCCAAAACATTGAGTTGTTTTCGTTTCTGGATGATTAAATAAATATAGTCTTTCATTGCAAGAAAAAAGTCTCCCCATTACGATCAATTGACCGATTTCGCAATAGCTTCGTTTCCTAATTTTCAAAGTACATGATCGATCTGACAGTAGCACCAACAAATCTATTTGGTCTAAATACAAAGGTTTATATTACTCTGAAAGAAACCAAGCCAGACAAAATGTCCGGATAAGATTTCTTCAGAGGTGTAACCAAGTAGGAGAATTCATGCCGTTTCCAGCTTTCTGCCGCTCTCGCCTTACTCTATTGCTTACAGGAGGGGCTTTTAAATTTACATCGATCCCATTGAATTAGGCAAAAGGTGAAACAACTGTTGACAAAACGCGAGAGATTTGTTACCCTCATTTCCGCTCGGGGGGGAGAACGTTTCGTCGCAAAGGGATGTCCCATCAGCTATGTTAATGAAATCACTAATCGTTTCATTTCAAAGATTGATATCATCCACAATGATATCATCGTCCGTTAATGTAATAAATAGCGATTTGGAAATGTAATGGAAAATCTTGGTGAACGGTGCGAATTCCCAGTACTGCAAATTAAATGCACTCTCCGTTGTATCGAAATATATCAATTGCACACAATTAGATTCGCAAAAGCTGGAATTTGATTGTGAGTACCCCGTGGTGACTGTAATTCTTGAAAGAGAGGAGCCCATCCTTTTTTTGTTTCTTGAGGGAAGGCGATAAAGAGAGGAAGAGAGCAGGATAAATGAAAAGAAGGGGATATATATATATAGAGAGAGAGAGAGAGAGAGAGAGAGAGAGAGAGAGAGAGAGAGAAAGAGAGGGGGTGTGGAGATAGGGGAGAGGCAGAGAGTCAAAGAGAGGGGGAGAGTGAGAGTGAGAGAGAGAGAGAGAGAGAGAGAGAGAGAGAGGGGGGTAGAGAGAGGGGAGAGGGATAGAGCGGAATAGAGAGAGAGAGAGAGAGAGAGAGGAAGAAGAAGAGAGAGATTGAGGGAAAAGGGGAAGAGTGGAGAGAGGGGAGACTCATTCATCGTACTTTTGTCCCATAACCGAATGTCAGTATCAATTTAGTATTCGTTACAGCTTCAAAATATACTATCAAAGAATTTAGAAGTTTGACGTGATTCGTCCCTCCTACCCATCAGGGGATGGTAGGGGAAGGGTCGAGGCATTAGTTAATTTCTACGCGTGACCCTTCCACATCCCCCTTTTCTCTCTTCTCTTCTTCGTTTCGAGGATGTGTCGTGGTTTAGTGGTTCATTCACGCGACTTTCAATCCAAGGATTGAGGGTTCGTAATCAAACTCAGCACTAACGTCTTTTGGCAAGACACTCCAATCCAATCCGATCCGCGAATTTGTAGAGCGCCAATACATAGAAGCCTAATCAAAAGCGCTAATTACGAAACTCTCCTCCCCGGCGTAAATTGGTACCTGGCAATTTCTAGGGTAATATTTCCTCCAGGGCCCGCAAGGCCCTCAGAAATAGCAGTATTGATACTGAAGTAGCTACCCTGGGTTAATAATTAACGCCTAATTATTGTAATTTTTGTCATTTGATTGAGGGGTATGTGCCCCCTTCCACAATAGCTACGCCACGCAATACAATGTCTCGATGTATATTCTGTAAACAAAATGGAAGACTTGACTTACCGTTACACCCAGAACACACCGGAAGAAGTTTTTGGTTTCTTCTGTTGTAGGCGCTGACCCAGTAGTCATGAAGCGAATGTTTCCGCCCATAATTTCCTGGAAAAATTAAGAACAATTTAATGCTATGAATACAGTTATTCAAACAATGAGAATTCATATTCGACGTAGGCCTATATATTAGCCTTTTAATTGAGAGAAACTGTGTATCCATGAACCTAATTGTTTGTTCATATTGCACAGTTTCAGTTACATGTCTCTAAAGTATTAAAGCTGGAATTGATCTTCAAACCGCCAGATAAATGTGCAGTAACACGTGATGCTGTTGCATTTTTCTCTCTTTTATTTCCTGGTATATAGGGCCAGGTTTGCTTCAAGATCTAAGTGCTCTACTTTGTCATGCAAATCCTTATTTCTCCCATGTAAGTAAAAACGTTCTTTACTATTACATTGTATGCTCCATACATTTCTTATGTTACATGTGTCACATTTTGTTTAGTTACTTCGGTGTTTTAATAGATTACTGATCCATAACATCATCTGATCAGCAGCGAATCAATTATTTGATTTGCCTATCTGGGACTTTCCGTACAGGGACTGCTGATGTGCACAGCTGTCAACAATAATCTGTCGATACCTGAGGGTGTTTCACAAAGATCCCAAGTTGAACTTTACTCCAAGTTGGATTTATGGAGAGCCATTTGTAGCCTTAAAATAAAGTATATTCAAAAGCGAAAATTCAAGTATTTTAGACTTTAAATACATTCCACATCGAGAACATGAAATCTCCTTGATAATAGAAAATATGAATGATTTGAATCAACATTCTATGCCTTTTAAAATAACTTTTATAAAATAGTTTCATAGATGCTAATGGCTTTCCATAAATGCTAAGTCCAACTTAGGATCTTTGTGAAACACCCCCAGAACTTGCTTTTGTTCGCAATTGAACAATATATGCAAAAACAATGACCTGCACCACAATGGTATTATACAAAGGCAGATGATAAAGAAAATATTGAACAAGATGACTTACTCTGAGTGGTTTGAAGATTTTATCCCACTTCGTATCTGTGCGTGTATTGCCCCTAGAGCGATGTAACGAGAAAGTGCCAAGTTGTTACGTTTCTTAATGAAATTGTATATCACTGATTAACAATTAATTCAGTTATATGTTGCTCAATCAATCAATTATGTTACTTAAATCACGAGTTATCTAATAAAGAAAAAACGCTTTAGGTTCTTAAATACAGCAAAAGGAATCAAGTTTGTATTTTAGCTCAAGCCGTATAAAAAATAGTTAAGAGGAATCAGAGTGTTTCGGTGGTAGAAAAAAAAACAATGCCATACGATGCATTTGAAAATGATCTTTTCGATATCGATTGACGTGTAATGTGTACGTTTTATTGTTTAAGCGTATTTTACCGCCGGTGCATAAAGGGAATGGTTTGCAGTTGACAATTGTGATCAATAAGACGTACGAAGTTTGAAATGTAACGAACTTTCACTTGATTTAAGTATATACTTTACTTTACTTTTTACGTAGGTTACATTTAAATGACGTCAGGTGGGAAGTGATTAAAATTCCGTACAGTATTATCTGGAATGATTTACTTACGATTTCGATATGTGATTTATATAAATACGATGCTGCCCATAAAGTTTTAATATTTGTTTTCTTACCTCTTTCATGAAATGACTGTGACAGTATGGTTTATTCTTGATAGATAAAGTTTCTTAAAATATAAAATCTTATCAAGAAGTTTATAAACCAATCTCTATGACTATTTAAATATAAACTTTATCTATGAAGAATAGATACTATTCTCACAATCGCTACATGAAAAGAGTTAGGACAATAATTATTCCAACATAATGGGCTACGGTGTAAGTATCATATCCGACTGATTCACGTCTGTTAAATTACAACAAACATAAAATAAACAAACATATGCACAACACTATATTTTCTCTGCGAAATACAAAAGGGACCGGCTATCGTTGAATTCTTTTAAGAACGTTGTTATGAAGTTGAGCGGGTTCTTTCTATCAAACGCAATAAATTCCTTGTATTACTTGATAAATGGAGACATTTGCAACTGATGCAACAATGTTTGTTTTACCGATATGTCTCAACATGAACTTATTTCAAATGTATAGTTTTGTTCTTGCTCAAGAATGATTGAATTACATTTTTTCTTTGGAAAAAAAAGAAAATAATTATTCCAACTTTATGGGCAACGTTGTAAATAACACATCCGACTGATTCACGTCTGTTAAATTTCAACACACATGAAATAAACAAAAAGGAAATTATAATAATAAAATAAACAAAATCTAAATAAAACTACTAACTTCATCAGCAGTGCAAGTTTTTTCCTTCTTGCTAGGTTGAAGACTGCGAATTTAAGCTTGCCTTTCTCTTTCACGCCCTGGAGAAACTGCTCAAAAAATAGGAAATAAACAAATTCATATTAGGATAATCCTTTTACAGGTCATGTAAAGTGGTGGTTTACGCCCCTAAAAAACGTTACGTCGAATTTTTATTTTATTTAAGATCAAAAGTTGTTCCCACCTCAAGTGAAATATTAAACAAAGTAGAGGTAGAAATTATTTAAATACCCTCCTGGGACGTAAATCGTAAGAAAAGAGAGATTGGGAATAAATTTAGAGTTGAAAACAATCAAAAACAAAATATTTTCTGTGCTTCATTTCACCTGTCTTATGGGGGCGTTGCAAGAAAGTTGCGATTGATTGCAAGAAGCAAAATTTGCAACTGATATTTGCAATCGATCGCAAATCAACTTTTTAGCAACGCCCCACTAGTCTCCTAAATTTCCTAGGATTTTTTTCGAATTAAAATTCTAACAATTAAATTAAGCTGACTAGATCTAGGCTTTATACTCCCCCTCTTACTCTCTCTCTATCTCTCTCTTTCTTACTGATGGGGTATTGCAAGAGAGTTGAGTTGCGATAGCAAATTTGCAATAAATCTCAAGACTTACGCTTGATTTGGGGATTTGCGATTGATTGCAACTTTCTTGCAACGCCCCATTGGACTATTTTATTTTGATTAGCGGTAAACACATATAAACGAAAACAAACAAACAACTCAAGCGAAGAAGCAAACAAACCTTGTCGTAGATTCTGTTTATGACCCTCGGTACGACAGGCATGATAGTTGGTTTGAGAGCAGCAATGTCATCGGTGAGGAGCTTAATGTCACCCGAAGAGAAGCCGATACGACCACCGTGTGCTAGGACTAGTGCCTGCAAGAGAAAAGGCAACCAGGGGGGCGTTTCACAAAACTTGTCATCAGTGACAAATTACAGTTTTTGTTATAAGCTACTGAAATCCTTGCTTCTGATTGGTTATCAGCAGATTTGTCACTGAAAAAAGGCTTTGTGAAACAGGTACCTGATCAAGAGGCTGATTTACGGGATAGGGGGAAAGGGGGACGCCCCCCCCCCCGGGCACATCCAATCTCATAAGAATACAATCGAGATAAAAATCAAATGTTCCACTTAGTGCACCCACCCAAAAAGGGTCTCAAAAAATATGATGGCCTTTAAATATTTTGCCATGTGATTTTTAGACTTGTTACCCCCCCCCCCCCTTTCATAACACCCGGGAATCCTGGATTGGTCATGGCAATATTAGTGTTAATAATACAGTATCGGAGTTAGAATAACGCATTAACAACTTCTGGATACATTTCTTTCATTCACGTAAGTACTTCACAAACCAACGTTTTCGTTCCTGAACTTTAAAAAAAACGGCCGTATACTATTTAAAAAACTTTAATCCAACACTTCCACAGATTTGCTAATCTACACGTTTGTTTATCCACAGGTTCATTACTCCTGGAACTCGAACATGTTCAATGAAATAACATAGGGTTCATTATTCCGACAATTTTCAAATGAAAATGACATATGGTTCTACTGGTATTTATTTTCGGAATATGGCAATAACAACAGTTTGGTTTAACAAGCCTACGAATTAATGAACCGAGGGTTTAACCTTCGGAAGTTCAGAAACATGAATCTTTGGAACATACCTGGGCAAATCGTTCATAGATGTGCGCCAACGGTAGATATGAAAAGTGAGTCTCGTTGCTGATAGGTGCTTTATCCTGTGAAATGATAAAAGACGAGAACGTTTATTTGTTTGTTTTCTCTCAATTTCATCTAAGAAAGGTTTTCAAACAATTATAAATGTATGTTGAACAAATGCAGAATACCCCCACAGCACAACTAATCCTAACCTTAGCGTTGACCCTACTGCGGAATACAACGCAGTGTGCCACATAAACATGGCAGATTAAAGGTATCAGAGGTGACAGTGTGAGAGGTTGAAAATACCAGGGGGTGTTTCACAAAGATTCTAAGTCGAACTTAACTCTAAGTTTGACTTAAAAATTATGGAGAGCCATAATGTAGAAAAATATAATATTCTAGCCTTTTTGTTATAAATTCCACATTAAGAACATGAAATCTCCTTAAAAATAGAAAATATGAATGATTTGAATCAACATCTTATACCTTTTAAAATAACTTTAACAAAATATTTTCATAGATGCTAACGGCTTTCCATAATGTTTAAGTCCAACTTAGAGTTAGAGATAAGTTCAACTGAGGATCTTTGTGACCCCCCCCCCCCCCAGAAGTATAAACTGTCAGAAGGTAAATATCAAGATCGAAAGTGTCAGAGGTAAAAAATTAAATAAAATGACAGAGGTAAGAAATATCACAGGAAAACATCTCCGAGATGAAAATGCCATGGGGAAAATGCCAAAGCAAAACATAACAGAGCTAAAAATGTCAGAGATAAATAATTATGTGAGAGATACAAAGTTCACGCGCAAAATATCACAATTTAAAAGATGAAAGACAAAAATATCATAGATGAAATATTCGGGACAGAAGAAGGACTTCCATAAATGTAAGAAAAGTTACTTAACGATCTGTAAAACGCCTTGCTGAATAGACTAATTTAACGCACGCATACGCACGTACCGAGATAGAATAGGGGGCGCACGAATCCCAATTCTGACTTGGGTACCTTGCTATAGCCCTATAAGCAGGGTTTTATGCTTTATTTCCTTTATTTTCTTTGTACTCCTTAACCAAACAGTTAGAGTGCCAAGTAAAGGTTTTGGGGTTGATGTTATATAATTCTAACTTTAAAAAAAAACAAACGTTTTTGTTTCATTTCATAGCTAGGTAGGCCTACTGTATTAATTTTAAAGACGCCTGAGTAGGAGAGTCATACCCTGTACACGTTACAAGCTACACTTTTCGCAAAGAGTAGGGTGTAGACCCGGGGGTGTTTCACAAAACTTGTCATCAGTGACAAATGACAGAAATCCCATGCTTCTAAATGGTTATTAGCAGATTTGTCACTGATTTTTGTCATTTTTCATTGAAAAAAAGGCTTTGTAAAACGGGCTTTCAGGCGTTTAGTGTGCCTGCATACAAAACTTGTAACCTACATCTTCGTGATAGCCCTTTGAAGACGGACTTACAGTAGAAGAAGGACTTACATGTATGAGTGCCATAAAGGCACTGAGATTGCCGACCATGTTGTTGTGTGTAAGCATGGCGCCCTTGGGGTTCCCGGTGGTCCCGCTAGTGTAACAAACCGTACAGAGGTCGGATCTCTTCGGAAGCTGAAAGGAAGGCAAGAACAAAATAAAATGTTGTTATGTGTGTGCGCATGTGTGTGTGCGTGTGCGTGCGTGTGTGTGTGTGTGTGTGTGTAATTTAGCTTTTACAGACGTGTATCAATCAGATATGATTATTTACGTCTGGGGACCGACCTTTAACGTCACCATCCGAAAGACGTGACTCAGTTTCGAACCGGGGTCGCCTGAGCCAGTTTGTAGGCGAAGATAGAGAGCTGGCCAAGTGAACGTGCCGCTAGACCAACTTACATCTCCCTACTTGTTGTTAGGGACCATAAGTGTCTTTTTTCAATGTGAATAGGGGCATATCCACAATGGGATGAACTGGTATATGCCCATTCATTCACTGAAAAGGGGACATTTTGTCTTCTAAATACAACTGATACTGGTACATGAGGCTGCACACATACATTTCCGCCCCCAACTTTCCGCCACCGTGTTCAATGTTTGGATAAGCCACTGTTTCATATCAATGTTAAACCTAATTGTGACTACTGTCACATATTCATTCAACGAAAATACAAACGTCATCTAATAAAGGAATTTATATCTTAATTCTGTTTAATTAGCCTGTACACACTTGTTTATGTACTACACACTCTTTCTTTTCTCTTTACTTTGTATAATTATCTGCGGCCATTGGAGCCCAGCCTTTGAAAGGCCAATAGCCTCTGCTGGCTCCTCCATATTCTGTGTATTGTTTATATATTTTCTTAAATGTATAATATATTGTTGAATGTATTTTTTACGAGAATTGGAAATAAATGAATGAATGAATAAATGAACTTTCTAATCGTGAGCTTATTGATAAATCTAACAAATTATGAAATAGGAGAAGAAAGATATCACAGAAACGGATGAGTGATCAGAAGTTAACTGATTGACGTTAACATGTACTAGCCCCAGGCCCGCCCCTCCCCCTTGAATCTACCTGGATTATAGAATTTACATTTCGAGGGGGGTGGGGGGGGGTCTGAATTTAAAACAAGTAAACCGTCATCATATCTCACAATACTGGCTCCGCCCGTTGCATATATTTTCTATATGTTTGTTTACAATGAATAAAAGTAGAGAGATGCTCCAACTATACATCTAAAACCATCTATAACTTGCATCTAAGTGCATAAAAGTTCAAATATTCAAATAATATTACTTTTGTGATATATATTGCATCCGACTTACCAGGTCTGGCTGTTTGTTGTTCAATCCGTTCTCCTGAAGAAACAATAATAAAGTTAACAAATCTTAATATCAATAATGTTATTTACAACAACAAATTCACTAATCTAACCATTATTGGTCGTTTTTATGCAATGCTACAATGTTAAAAGCAGTAAAAGCAAGACCTGAGGTTTACGTCATTGAGTAGAAAATATATTTTAAATTCCATGATAACAAAAATAAGTTGATGAAAATTCTTTACTCCGTTGTTTTTCAATGAGTTTCGATAACACATTTGTGGAAATTCTTACTCCTATCTAGTTTAGAATAATTTAATAGCCTTTACACTGTTTTGCCTGCAAAAGAGGAAACTTAAAACTATCCAGAATCGAGCCGCTAGATTATCCTTTGGCCTTTGATCTCAGTCTTGTACTTCTCTCTTGATTAAGGAACTTCTTTGGTTACCTTTAATTTGTAAAGCGCTCTTGTACTTTTTTGTTCTTAGCACTTTTAAATGATCGATATTGTTATTATTGTAACAAAACTTATATAATAACGAATTAATTTCGTAAACAAATTTTGGAACCACCTTTAACTCTTAATAGACGTCTATCAAAAAGTAGTACAAGTGCATTGTCGCGGAAGCTGGTTCTTTACCTCGACTTCTCGATACTGAAGGAGTTTGACATCCAACTCCTCTGTTGTTTTCCTCAATTCGTCTGTGATCGGGCTCATCAAGACGATTCGTTTCAAGCCAGGCATCTGATCGGCCTTCTGGAGGAGAAGACTCGCCCGTGCCTCCGTGTCACACACGACTGTGGCAATTTCAGCTGTTTGGGGGGAGGACGTGACGTAATATTTAGAAAAAATCAGTATGTAGGGATGCTTTTAAAGGCCCATGCACTACTTATAGCTACTTGCGCCACTATAACAAACCATGCACAATTGGTGACTATTGGTCCCCCATGATCCTCTTTTTCTTATGTTATTTGAGAGCTGATTTGATGAGATAACCACCTGTCCAGTGACCTTGCAGGGTGGTCTAATCCCTCCTGTACACAAGTACAGATGGGATTTAAAGGGAACCAGTCATGCGTAGAAGAAATTACTTTCTGTGTCGCGGGTTTCATGCGGGTACACACCCTTCAGAATGTCACCTTCAAAGGTTGACTTCTTTGAAAAGACGACGAGTTTCAATACCAGAGACTTTTAGATTTGCACGTCGACATAGTGGACTGATACGTGTAACTGACGTTTAAGGCACTGTGGCGTCCCTACCAGTGCCTTAAAAGGACGTCACACGTAGCAGTCCACTATGTCGACGTGCAAACCTAAAAGTCCCTACTCTCTAGACAAAGGTAAATGAGACTAATAACTTTGTCCTAAGAGGTTTCGGGTTTCATGCGGGTTCTGCAATATTCAAAATGTCGCCTTCAACTTATTTAAAAAGATAATACATCTGTTAAGAGCCAGAATGTTAAAGTCAAAGCATTATGAGTTAAC
>JAVYIG010008070.1:0-93708 GCA_035222895.1 Strongylocentrotus droebachiensis
TGGTGTTTACACCACATTGTGATTACGGTAGATTTCACATAAGAATCTAGAATAAATGTGTGTTCACACAACTGATTAGTTGACCTACTATACTAGTGGTAAGAGATGAAATCCGGAAGAGTGAACGCGCCACAGAGAGTGTGATCACAGTTGATTGAATACACTTCCAATAGTGTTTGAACGTGTCTCCAAACTATGTTCACACTCTCCGTACATTGTGCCACACAGTGTGGACACTGTGTACAAAGAGAATGACATAGTAGATGCCCCACAGTTTGATTTGATACACAATTACTTCAAACCGTGTTTAAACTATCCTGTACATCATGTAACAAAAAGTGGACACTTTGTATAGTGGATAATTCAGTTTGACCACAGTTAATTTGATCACAGTGTCGAATAAGATTTAATAATAATAACTGGATTTATTTAGCGCCTTTTCCAGAGGAAACAAGTAATAGTAGTACACCGTATTTATAAAGCGCTATCATGCAACAACTGTTTTAAAGCGCTGTACAATAAAGAAATCAATATGAAAAACTTGTAGCAGAGAATGCATCAACAATCCATTACATACTTAAACATTAACATAGCTCAAATAACGGTAATGTGGAAAGGATAACAGAGATACGTATAAAGCTTAAGATTACACTTGTCATATCAGTAAGTCAGCATTATTTTATTTCATAATCAGAATTGACAGTAGTGCACATAGATCACAATTATACAGAGATGTATCAAAATATAGCATACATGGCCTAGGAAAATGGATTTGCCAAAGCAGGGCATAACATTATAAGCATAAAACGTACATTTGTACAGATATAGTTTAATAAGATAATAAATATGGGGTAATTAAACATTTCAGAGATATTAATTAAAACAAAATGAATTAAATATAGGTGTGGTCCGAGACCATTATGACGCTATGAGATCACAGAGATAACTAGAGTGTAATAACGCTCCCGAGTGTGATCCCAGAGGGGACTTTAAACTCTCCTTCATATTACTATAGAGCATGTAATCACATTGTGATGAATGTATTCACATTGGCCTGAATGTATTCACATTGGCCTGAATGTATTCACATCGTCATGAATGTATTCACATCGGCATGAATGTATTCACATCGTCATGAATGTATTCACATCGTCATGAATGTATTCACATTGTCATGAATGTATTCACATTGGCATGAATGTATTCAACATCGGCATGAATGTATTCACATTTTCACGTGTTACATTGTGGTGAGGTAGAAACATGGAGTGCATTATAATGTTAAGTCAGATTATGACCTATAGTCCTCAATTAAGTACATACTCTGTTTGACATTTAAAAACAAATCCATACACCTCAGAGCATATATAGCCTATATAGCTCTGTCAGTCTTTTGCTGTGTCACGTGAAGTGCAGTAGACCTTGGCTCTACGAGTCTCACAGTATCCCACACTCCTTTAGGCAACATGACCGACATGGCAAGTGTGCCTGCTACTTAGAGATGACTTGAAGCAATTTAAGTGTTGTCTGTGTGAACACATTATTTTCATATTGTGCTCATACTTTCATTTCAGGTATGACTGTGAAAAGACACCAACAACCCACTAGACCAGGAATAGTAGACCAGGGGGGGGGGGGGGGGGGGGGGGTTCACAAAGATCCTAAGTTGAACTTAACTCTAAGTTGGACTTAAAAATTATGGAGACTGGAGAGCCATTTGTAGCCTTAAAATAAAATATATTAAAAAGCGAAAATTAAAGTACTTTAGACTTTAAATAAATTCCACATGAAGAACATGAAATCTGCTTGATAATAGAAAATATGAATGATTTGAATCAACATTCTATGCCTTTTAAAATAACTTTTACAAAATATTTTCATAGATGCTAATGGCTTTCCATAAATTTTAAGTCCAACTTAGAGATAAGTTCAACTTAGGATCTTTGTAAGACGGGGCCCAGGACCAGATAATTCAAATGTTTTATTTCTTGAAATACAGTCAAACCTGTTTATCAAGGTCACCCTAGGGGAAATAGAGTCATTGGCCACTGTGGACAGGCGGCCTTTCTAAAGACAGTTTCTGCAACACACACTTCTTCCTCAAGGAAGACAACAAAAACATGGCCACTATAGACAGATGGCCTTTATAGAGAGCCGCCACTGGGACAGGTTGGACTGTATACATTGGAACCTCATTATAAAGAGCTCTCACATAAGAAGGTGATTTTGCAGGTCCGGAGGACCTCTTCATAACGATCGAGATTCCACTGTATCTCTGAATCCTTCACACTTTTGCTTCATCCTTCATTTTCTTTGCTTTCTGCTTTTTCCGGAACTTGACAAAAACTCTGAAAAGGAAGCACGACAAGGCACAGGTCAAGTAAAATACAACGTTAATGATTTCAGTGCTATTAATGGGTGAACATGAATAACATGAAAACTATCGCTTAAAACAATAATATTTCAAGGTAGTTCTAAATCTCAAAAAAAGGTGAATATGATCGTGAGAAAGAAAGCCATCAATGTTCGCGGTAAAACTTTAACATTTGCGGAAAAGAGATGACGTTAGTCATGATGTAGAAGAGAAAGTTAAGGGCATGATGACAGAATTCTAGTGTGTTCACTTAGAAGTTGACGAGTACTTTACGCCTATCATAACTTGACAAAACTATCCTAAAGTCTGTCCGCTCTTAGAATGAAAGTGCCCAGTTATCAAAATCAACTCTGCATTAGCCAAACTTTGTTCTTTTATAAGGCAGTGTTGATAACTTACATCTTCCCCATGTAAGCCATTCCTGCTAGAGCCGCGATAGATCCGATCCCAAGTGCACTGCTTTCACCGGCAGCAGCACCCCTTTTCCCACCCCTGTTGGGTGGTGCCTGCATTGGTGGTCCTTCCTGCTGTTCCCGGTACCCTGCACAAATGGAACAAGAAATGGAACAAGCCATAGCGTATTTATATAGTTATGACACGCGCGTTCACGGGTACTCGCTGGCATGGAGCTCTAAATAGTAGTTCTATCCCTCCAACCAGAGGGAATTTCCGGTAACTCAAGTATCTCTCAACTATCTATGGCACAGATAAGAAGTCTAATGACTGTGTGCGAACCCCAGTAATAAAGTGCATGGGGGCACAATTTCCTTGCCCATTAAAGTCGACTTCATTTTGAAGAGGGGGGGGGGGGGGGGGGGAGGGGGGGGGGGGGTGTGTCAACAAAGTTTGAAAAGAAGTTCACTCCTAAAATGAGGGTAAAACTGAAAAATTACCCATTTTAAAGGAGATTTTTGTGTGGGTGTAAATGGGGGTGGGCGTGTTTTTGTAAAGCGGAGGTAGGCCGGCTACGCTGTGATTTTTTTTTTTTTTTTTTTGGGGGGGGGGGGGGGGGATGTTAGTCAATTATTATTTGCCCCCTCTGATTCTCCGGGGGAAATGTTTTTTAAATTTTTGTATGAATAAATATTAAAGGTAAATTAGACCAGTATTGGAAACGCCCCAATTTCAAAAAATGAAATGGGAAGCTCTTATTACCAATCATGTGAAAGAATATGTTTTGAATAATACATGATGATAAAAATGTTGACGGGAAACCGCCTACTAATTAATATATTTGGTAAATTAGTGTATCTCTCGCCTGTTGAGAGATACAAATGCACGTGTCGCGCACGTGTGTGTAGTCCCATATACATCTTTTTGTTTACAGTGATTCTAACTTTATGAAGACTGGGCCAAATTTCTTATCATTTTGATGATTCCAGAACCTTGCAGTACATCTATGCTAGATGATCAACCTTCTCTGATCGATTTCACCAATGTTTCTTTCACAATGCAATCGCATGACCATAACTGGTCTTTAGCTTTAAAGTTAGGGTTAACATAAAGAAACAACAGAAATTCACCTTTGAACTCTTGCCCTACAGGTATGAATTCTTCTTCTTCTTCCTCCGGTTCCTCGCACCCGTCTGCGTGACAAGGCACTGACTGGGAAGACTTTCCAGGACATGCCTCTCGAAACTCTGCTCAGTATCATTTAAAAAAATTGACAATTGTGTTGACAAACAAGGTTATGAAACGACGCATCCTGTTGCGCAAATAAAAGTTTATAAAAAAGAAGGGGGAGGGCATATTTTTGCCCCCTTTTCCCCCAATCTGACTGCTGTATGGCTACACCACAGTTCTTTCATTTAAAGCCCACTGTCCTACTTGTTTCTACTTGCGTCTCTCTATATAGAAAACTTCCCCAATCGGTGCCTGTTGGTCCCCCATGATCCTCTTTTTCTTATGTTAGTTGAGAGCTGAGTTAATGAGATAGCCACCTATCAGTGACCTCGCTGTGTGGTCTAATCCCTTCTGGCCCAGTAGTGTTGACGGTCTTTAAGATTCACCCCGTAGGGTAAAAATAATTCCGATTTAGTAATCAGGATATATTGTGTTGGAAAAGGAATCTACCACGTCGCCTCAACTATTTATTTAAGCGGGGGGGGGGGGGGGGGGGGAGGGGGGGGAGTTTCATCAACTAAAATCGAATTCAATCTATAGATCAGTGATTTCGTAACGCGAGAGAAAACACAATTTTCGCAGGGAGCATGATTCTATCGCGGAAGGAACTATTTCCCCTTTTTCTCTCTCTATTTTTTATGTGATTTCATGATATTTTCTTTTACTCGGAATAGCAGAATAAGCTCATTGTTGTGCGCCTAGATGCCTTTTTATCATTCCTGGGGGGGGGGGGGGGGGAGGGGGGAGGGGGGGGGGGGGGAGGGGGGGGGGGGTTTCACAAAGAAAATAGCGAGCTTTAGATTTTCGACACCGAACGACCTCTACTACGAGTGACGTCATTTTGAGTAACTGCGCAAGCGCCACATGCTCCTGGCTCGTCGTCTGTGAATTGACACAACGGGAGTCGGGCAAATTTTAGGCTTATCTCGAAGTGATCACAACAACTACGAGCTGACACAAATGCCGAAGCCAGCCATCAGACTACAGTATCTGGTGAGAATATAATTCAAGAAGATTATAATTATGTGACTGAAATGAAAACAACAAATACCTATGAATTTGATCAATCACGTTATTTCAACCTTATTAATTTCACTTTTTGGACGAAATTAAGGAGTTTTCTGCACAGCTGAGGTTCGAACAGGCTGTGCAGACTAACTATGACGTAACAAAGAAAAGTTGTCGCGTGCATATCACTGCTATCACTGCGCAGCAATCTTAAGCGCTAGCAAGAGTAGACCCAACGTGGATTCAACGACGAGCATAACAATGACGTCACTCGTAGTCGAGGTCGTTCGGTGTCAAAATCTAAGGCTCGCTAATGATCGACTTTAAATTGGACTTAACTATGGCAAGCCGTTCATGCCACTGTTTGCTCTCACCATTTGCTGGCATTGTTCTCTCAAGGGACGTGGTCACAAATCTACAGAATTGTTTGTTGTTGATAATTCAAAATTGAAGGAAAAATATTATCTAACGATCATAATGGTGAGGGCAAACAGTTGCATGAACGGCCTGCCATAATTAAGTCCAACTTAAAGTCAATCTTAGTCGTTGTGAAAAACTCCCTCGAAGAAACTGTGCAACAATAAAGCTGTGACTCTTTGCACACATTTTACTTTTTTTTAAATTAATTGTTTACAGTGACGGGGCAAAAAAAATAATTAAAAATAGACTTACCTTTATCGGAAGTGCTGTAAGGACATTCACGATTCCGGTAGCAGAAATCGACATTCTCTTCACATTTAGTCCAGTAAGCCCAAGAACCCCATGACAGGAATCCTGATTAGAAGAATATAAAATCAAATCGGGTTTTGTTTTGTTTGATCTGCAATGGGTGTACAAATGTAATTTGAATTAACGAAATTTTTGCTAGAATTAACCCAACAGCATTCCTGTATTAAAAAATCATGACATTAAATATCAAGCACCATAGAAACTCCTCAACCTAATTTTCGAGAAAAAAAATCCGGACGAGAAAAAAGGAATTAATTTTACCCGGCCTAACCGTTCTATACCTGGGCTTACCTCGTTTCATCGGCTCATCGCGTCGGGTAGGGTGGTCGCATTACCCGATATTTTGTGAAAAAAGGGCTCCTTTATTCACGAAATGTCGGGAGTAATGTTTGTGAAATAATTAATTGAACCATTCACGCTTTGGTCCAATTTATCCAACACGTCTTGGGGAAAACCCTACGGCGACTCTACGAAAGATCTCGTGATCTTCCGCTTTCGTTTTACGAAAGGTCGTGTAACGCGCGACCACCCGACCAGACGCGATGACCCGATGGTTCAAAGGATGCCCCGTTCGCGTCTTTTTTTTCCGTAAGGAAATTCGATTGGCTGCATTTGATTGGCTCAATAGGACCTACGTCATGCGCTAGTCATCAATATTCATGATACGCACATAGAATCTGATGCGATAATTTATCAAATATGAGATTTCATACAAAAATTACAAATGCAAAGCTAAGTTTACTTTTAATAAGTGACATTGCGACAAAATCGGGAGGCTTACCGTAAACGAATGACTACCCAGGTCGTAACTTGCCCATAATCATTGCGACATACTGGTTAACTTAGTCCAGAATCTGGCCGATTTAATATTGAATTTGATCTCCATCTCACCGTACCAACGCAAATATTCATATATTCAAATATTAATATGCATTCTGGGCCTGACTACCTTACGGAAAAAAGACGCGCCCCGTTCCATACCACCCGACCGGACGCGATTACCCGATGGTTCGAAGGAAGCCCCGTTCCATACCTGCCTCCTTGTCACAGTGTTTGACGGTACAGTCCTCGATCTCTTCCGCGCTTCCCACACAGGCTCCGATGCTGCTGAGGCAGATCCGGTTCCTGTTCCTGAAGCCTACGTCGCACGTGGTTGAACAGTCCGCCCAGGAGTTCCAAGCACCCCAATCTGATGTGAACAGACACAACGATCGCTTTAATCGAAGGTTATAACTTGAAAAACAAAATATTTAAAAGTTTAAATTTTCTTATCATAATATGCAAAATACGCAGTTTATTTAACATTTATGCAAGCAGAAAATCGCAAACTTATGTTTCATGAAGTCTCTATTCTTTGTATTTTCAAAAGATTAATCCACAACTGATTAAAGATCGAAAAGTACAGTAAAACAAAAAAGCTATGCATTTTTGAAAACACTGTTATTCAAGAAAACGAAACATGTTTGATTTGAACTATGTTAAGATGCTACGATGTTATTTCAATCGATTGTGTATAATTGTTTGATTTGTTTAAAAGTATATATTTATCAATAAATTCATTTTACAAAAAAAAAAAAGACACAACGATCGCAAAGGCTTTCAAAATATCATCTCTAGACAATGAACATGAAGTTTAAGCTTCTAACAACCATAACATTCTATAGCAAGTTTTTCATCCACTCCTATCATCTGTGGACAATGAACATGAAGTTTAAGCTTCTAACAACCATAACATTCTTTAGCAAGCTTTTCATCCATTTCTATCATCTGTAGACAATGAACGTGAAGTTTAAGCTTCTATCAACCATAACATTCTAATAGCAAGTTTTTCATCCACTCCTATCATCTGTGGACAATGAACATGAAGTTTAAGCTTCTAACAACCATAACATTCTAATAGCAAGTTTTTCATCCACTCCTATCATCTGTGGACAATGAACATGAAGTTTAAGCTTCTAACAACCATAACATTCTATAGCAAGTTTTTCATCCACTCCTATCATCTGTGGACAATGAACATGAAGTTTAAGCTTCTAACAACCATAACATTCTATAGCAAGCTTTTCATCCATTCCTATCATCTGTGGACAATGAACATGAAGTTTAAGCTTCTAACAACCATAACATTCTATAGCAAGCTTTTCATCCATTCCTATCATCTGTGGACAATGAACATGAAGTTTAAGCTTCTAACAACCATAACATTCTATAGCAAGCTTTTCATCCACTCCTATCATCTGTGGACAATGAACATGAAGTTTAAGCTTCTAACAACCATAACATTCTATAGCAAGTTTTTCATCCACTCCTATCATCTCTAGACAATGAACATGAAGTTTAAGCTTCTAACAACCATAACATTCTATAGCAAGTTTTTCATCCACTCCTATCATCTGTGGACAATGAACATGAAGTTTAAGCTTCTAACAACCATAACATTCTATAGCAAGTTTTTCATCCACTCCTATCATCTGTGGACAATGAACATGAAGTTTAAGCTTCTAACAACCATAACATTCTATAGCAAGTTTTTCATCCACTCCTATCATCTCTAGACAATGAACATGAAGTTTAAGCTTCTAACAACCATAACATTCTATAGCAAGTTTTTCATCCACTCCTATCATCTGTGGACAATGAACATGAAGTTTAAGCTTCTAACAACCATAACATTCTATAGCAAGTTTTTCATCCACTCCTATCATCTGTGGACAATGAACATGAAGTTTAAGCTTCTAACAACCATAACATTCTATAGCAAGTTTTTCATCCACTCCTATCATCTGTGGACAATGAACATGAAGTTTAAGCTTCTAACAACCATAATATTCTATAGCAAGTTTTTCATCCACTCCTATCATCTGTGGACAATGAACATGAAGTTTAAGCTTCTAACAACCATAACATTCTATAGCAAGTTTTTCATCCACTCCTATCATCTCTAGACAATGAACATGAAGTTTAAGCTTCTAACAACCATAACATTCTATAGCAAGTTTTTCATCCACTCCTATCATCTGTGGACAATGAACATGAAGTTTAAGCTTCTAACAACCATAACATTCTATAGCAAGTTTTTCATCCACTCCTATCATCTGTGGACAATGAACATGAAGTTTAAGCTTCTAACAACCATAACATTCTATAGCAAGTTTTTCATCCACTCCTATCATCTGTGGACAATGAACATGAAGTTTAAGCTTCTAACAACCATAACATTCTTTAGCAAGTTTTTCATCCACTCCTATCATCTGTGGACAATGAACATGAAGTTTAAGCTTCTAACAACCATAACATTCTATAGCAAGTTTTTCATCCACTCCTATCATCTGTGGACAATGAACATGAAGTTTAAGCTTCTAACAACCATAACATTCTATAGCAAGTTTTTCATCCACTCCTATCATCTGTGGACAATGAACATGAAGTTTAAGCTTCTAACAACCATAACATTCTATAGCAAGTTTTTCATCCACTCCTATCATCTGTGGACAATGAACATGAAGTTTAAGCTTCTAACAACCATAACATTCTATAGCAAGCTTCTCATCCATTCCTATCATCTGTAGACAATGAACGTGAAGTTTAAGCTTCTAACAACCATAACATTCTTTAGCAAGCTTTTCATCCATTCCTATCATCTGTAGACAATGAACGTGAAGTTTAAGCTTCTAACAACCAAGCATTCTTTAGCAAGCTTCTCATCCATTCCTATCATCTGTAGACAATGAACGTGAAGTTTAAGCTTCTAACAACCATCTATTCTTTAGCAAGCTTTTCATCCATTCCTATCATCTGTGGACAATGAACATGAAGTTTAAGCTTCTAACAACCATAACATTCTATAGCAAGTTTTTCATCCACTCCTATCATCTGTAGACAATGAACGTGAAGTTTAAGCTTCTAACAACCAAGCATTCTTTAGCAAGCTTCTCATCCATTCCTATCATCTGTAGACAATGAACGTGAAGTTTAAGCTTCTAACAACCATAACATTCTTTAGCAAGCTTTTCATCCATTCCTATCATCTGTAGACAATGAACGTGAAGTTTAAGCTTCTAACAACCAAGCATTCTTTAGCAAGCTTCTCATCCATTCCTATCATCTGTAGACAATGAACGTGAAGTTTAAGCTTCTAACAACCATAGCATTCTTTAGCAAGCTTTTCATCCATTCCTATCATCTGTGGACAATGAACATGAAGTTTAAGCTTCTAACAACCATAACATTCTATAGCAAGTTTTTCATCCACTCCTATCATCTGTAGACAATGAACGTGAAGTTTAAGCTTCTAACAACCAAGCATTCTTTAGCAAGCTTCTCATCCATTCCTATCATCTGTAGACAATGAACGTGAAGTTTAAGCTTCTAACAACCATAGCATTCTTTAGCAAGCTTTTCATCCATTCCTATCATCTGTAGACAATGAACGTGAAGTTTAAGCTTCTAACAACCAAGCATTCTTTAGCAAGCTTTTCATCCATTCCTATCATCTGTAGACAATGAACGTGAAGTTTAAGCTTCTAACAACCATAACATTCTTTAGCAAGCTTTTCATCCATTCCTATCATCTGTAGACAATGAACGTGAAGTTTAAGCTTCTAACAACCATAACATTCTTTAGCAAGTTTTTCATCCACTCCTATCATCTGTGGACAATGAACATGAAGTTTAAGCTTCTAACAACCATAACATTCTTTAGCAAGCTTTTCATCCACTCTTTGGACTTTTTTATAAAGCTTGCCTGTTAAATTGTAGGTTTGGTAGAGGCTTAAACTACATGTTATATAACTACCAATGCAAATGAAAGTTTTCTGTATCATCTTAACAGAATTTCAATACTTGAACATACTTCATTTATTTAGAAAAATGTCTTCAGAATACCAATATATGACAAAATGATTATTAAAACATCAAAGCCTGGGACACTACAATAACCTATATAAGTGTGTCAGAACTTATTTTCTTTGAGAATGAGGCGAAACATTGTGGCGTGTAAATCCGCGTTTTGGGGTTGTTGTTTTTTTGCTATCGAAAAAAACAACATATTAATTTTGATTAAACCACGATTGACCATAATCAGAGATTCCTGACGCTGGCCAAAATAATGTATGAAGGATCAAGAATTTTCGATTACGGGAAATAATAATGCATCACCCGCCTGCCCGGCATTTGGTATAATGATGAGAAAACTGAATTATCTACAAACCTCCTCCTGCATTATCCGTTTGACTCACAATGGTCCGTGCCAAACTGTTGATATCAACCCTCAGCCAGCGCTTCTCTAATATGATTAAAAAACAAAACAATTTATTAACAAAACACGAAAAATGGAATATGAAAATACGGAGAGAGACGAACCGATTGCATGGTAAATTTTACAAAGCAATTTGCCCTAATCACATAGGGTTAATCTCCTAATATTGGATTAACCCTAATAAGGCCGGGGGGGGCCATTATGGCCCCCCCCTCCACGATTTTTCGGATTGTTCGAGAACGCATATGGATGGCGCCTCGCCGCTCGCTGACTTTTTTCTTTAGAGTCTTGCGCATCTTTAAAAAAAAAAAAAAAAAAATCGGACCTATAGTTACAAGGTCACGTGACCTTTTGTCTTTGCATGTCAGCCCGAAAATCGCTCATTTTTGTGATTTGTGTACAAAACATATGGAAATGTCATTTTTCCTAAAAATAGATCAAACATTGGTTATTGGGTCTTGTTTAAAGTTTAGCTGGTCTTTAGGTGGTCAAAATAGTAGTAATTGTAGGAAGAAATGAAAAAAAACAAAAAACAATAACATAAATAAGTTAAAAAAACAATGAAATACATAAGAAATTATCAAAACAAGAGATAACATAAGGAATAAGCTGGCTCTTCCAATTTTTTTTGTCGTATTATTGTTCCAAATGGTCTAATGAATATATGTAGTGAAAAAGAATGCTTAAATATGAATAATATAGGATTTATGGGTAAAAATGTGATTTTATGACATTATTTGCATAAATTACCATAAATATGCAAATGAGGGATTTTTTTCAAAAAATTGAAATTATCATATTGTTCTATACACTTCACTTGACATTCGTGCAAATTTTCGCGGAGATCGGCCGTTTCACGGCCGAGATCTTAGGGGGGGGCCATAATGGCCCCCCCCCCGGCCGTAGTAAGACTTCAAATAGCCCGGCCTTATTAGGGTTAAGGTATGGACCCAAGCCTAATTGCAACTCTAAACCTAAACCAAACTACAACTCGATCCCTATCAAACGAAAAATATAATAATTAAAAAAAAATATTACCCCATAATATTGACGAAGAAAGCGCGGATCGTATCATGTCGGATCCACGACAGTCATTGTCAAATTCAAATCAGTTTTTGATGCGATTTTTGCTTCAGATTTGTTTCTCTTCGTTTCATGTCGTTGAAGATAGAGGGATTGGCTGGTATCTATACGATACTCATATCCAGGGGGGAAACTGGCAATATGCAGGAGTTTTCTTACAACCTAGGAAAATTTGGTGCACTTCATCCAGTTGTGTTTCTTATTTTCATATATTAAAAATTCGTTAAAACGGTACAGACATAAGTGCCGTAAAAGGATTAAAAACCGGCTTCCTTGTTTGATGGTCATTTTCTTGTAACGACCTTCACCACCCATTTGTCTTAATTTGTTTGTTTTATTTGTTTGATATCCCATAATGCCATACCTGATTTGGGGCAGCTCATGATATTACAGTCCGCATACACGATTGCCCTATCCTCACATGACTTCCCGAATGCTTCCGGATCATCCGTTTCGTACTCGCAATTTCGAGCCCGTATGAAGTGACCCCCGCCACAGTTATAAGAACAATCCGTGACCTTAATCCACTCGCCCCACTCACCTATGATGGGAGAAAGAAAATTATAAATTTTCTGATAAAACTGAAACCAAACTCATTGCTACTACACAATAAATACTCAAAGTTTATTCCCCCCCTCTTGTTCATGTTCTTATTCTCGTTCTTGTCCTTGGTGTTGTTGTTGTTATTGTTAATGTTGTTGTTGTTGTTGTAAGTATTACCCCGCATCACGGACAACTTCCAACTGGATATTACGTATCAAACTTCTAGCCAATCGCATGGCAGGACTTATGTATGACGTCATTCTTCACAAACATGGTTGTGTGGATGTAAAAAAAAATCAGCAAATGTGAAAGGGGTAGTCAAAAAAGGGAAAAATTATACAATTAAAAGTAAATATAAGGTCAAATGATGAGGTGAAACCATTAACGAGAAAGAAGAGGGAGAAAAATATCTAAGACAGGGAAAAAGGGTCATACTTATAGCAAACTAAACGTATAGTACAGAATTCTCCTTACTTGATTTCATGAAATTCATACCCATGAGCTTGTTGTTGGCTTTCTTCAATTCTCATGATCTTTGTTGTATGATTGTTATTACAGTCAAACCTGCTTTAGTGACCACCTGTCTACAAAGGCCACATTTGTTGTTTCCCTTGAAAATGGTTTCTCATTGAATCATGTACTAAAGGAACCTGTCTACAAAGACCACCTGTCTACAAAGGCCACTTTTAGAGTTTCCCTTGGGTGGTTGCTATAGGCAGGTTTGACTGTACTTTTATTTTGACTTTTTTTTTGTACGGGAGAGCATTTTATAAAAGGTTCTTCTCACCGTCCACCTTGCAAACTGGCCCAGTACAAACGGCATGTTCTTCATCGGTGCCAGGCCCGCAGAAGACCGCGTCCTTGTGGTCACAGTCTCGCTTACGAATTCGGGTACCGTCGTAGCCGCAAGATACGGAACACTTGCTCCACGGTTGCCACATCGTCCACGAAGGCATTGCTGAGGTCGTTGCCGACGTCGTAAGGTTGTGAGGAGGTCGACGATGTCGTGAGATTGATGGTGGCGATGGTGACATGGACGGTAAAGGAAAATTACGATCTCACTCACTTGTGACATATTATTAGCCTTAAAGGTCGCTGAAGTTTTCACGAATAATGAGACAAATTTGGTGATTAATTCCAATGTCTATATAATTATCTCGACATCAAAGTTAGTCTGTCACATTAAAAATACTCTGAACGAAATTTGGGTGATTTAAATTTACGGTTTCGAGACTCGGTCTTATCAAATCCAGTCTAATGGACATTGCCACATAATAATAGATGTCCCTATAATATAGTATGGTCATTATGAATTATATTTAAGAAACATCAGAACACGATTTCTACATGACATTGCCCGAACGGCACAACACAAGTTGCACTATATACCCGGCAAAAGGATTATAGTATGGATAGTTTGAAGAAGAAAAAAAAATCCACAAATTA
This sequence comes from Strongylocentrotus droebachiensis, assembly GCA_035222895.1. Taxonomy (NCBI): domain Eukaryota; kingdom Metazoa; phylum Echinodermata; class Echinoidea; order Camarodonta; family Strongylocentrotidae; genus Strongylocentrotus; species Strongylocentrotus droebachiensis. The sequence goes on from JAVYIG010008070.1 coordinate 14,064, forward strand.
TTCAAATTTATGACAACATTTTACATTGATTTGAGAAAAAAGTACCGAGCTTCCTGTACAGATTGAGATCTAGAGTAACAGAGTAATAGGAAAATGTGGAGTCTATTGAGATGCTTAGAATAGTTTATAAAATGTATAGATCCCCCTTACAGACTGAACATTAGGAAGGCCTCTCTTAAGCCCCACTGCACTACTTATAGCTACTTGCGCCCTCTATATAGCAAACAATGCCTTATCGATGCCTGTTGGCCCTCCATGATCCTCTTTTTCTTATGTTAATTGAGAGCTGATTTGATGAGATAACCACCTGTCAGTGACCTTGCACGGAGGTCTAATCCCCTGGCCAAACTAGTACAGACGGGCTTTAACGCCCATCTGCCGCGAACTGATCAACGGAATACTCACGTTCATTGCAAGTTTCCCCTCTCCATTCTAAACTGCAGATACAAGTGGCTTTATTTTGTGACTTGGATGCCTGGCACTCCCCTCCGTTCAAACACACTACGTTATCACACACCAGGTTCTTCCTCTTGCAATCTCGGCCTTCTTGGGCAGGGTCATCTAAAAAAAAATCATCATAATCGGAAAATGCTTTCTTAATAATAATAATAATCCGTTTTTTTATATAGCGCTCAATACACTGATCCAACGATGTGCCTAAGCGCTTTTACAGATATATTATTACCCCGGTCATCGGATTCAGGCTTAACCGCACACAATGTGTGCACATTTTCCACTCCCTGGGGAGCATTCCAGCCAGTCGCCATACAAGCGCACACTTGCTCGTCCAACCACATGAACGTTCGCATCCTACCGGGTATTCTTGGTATAGCATACACATTAGCAAGTCCCCTCGGAAAGGACTTAAAGCCGTCGCTCACCTGAATGCTTACTTACAAGCATGCACTTTTTTAGCAGTCAGGTAAAACAAACAAACAAATAGGCATTAAGGCATTCTGATATGAACACGCTATACAACCAGCCCGTCGATTCGGTGCTCACAGCTTTCATCAAATTCTCACTTTCTTGATTTATTATTGTAAACGACAAAATATTAATCTCCCTGTGCCACGTAACATTTATCAAAGGATAGATATTCCAAGGATAATGGCTTCAATATCATTTAAACAAGATTAATCTATACGGAATCTATACCGTTGACCGTTGTTAAAAGCGTTGGCATGGAAATAAAAATCCAAATTGTGTAATTTTTCAAAGCAATTGTGCACAAAGCAACCTTACGTCCATTGGTGCCTATACTGTTTTGTGCAAAATTGAACGTGTGGCCAACGAGCGATCGTGCAGATATAGGCAAACAAAGCAACCGAAGTGTTAAATGGCAATTAAAATATATTGATGGTCAAAGCATTGGGTCAAACTAGCAACTATTCATCTTCAGCACAGTTTTAAACCACTCATTTTGCAGTTAAAAACATCTAAGCTCCAATGAGCTTTATATGCTATAAATGAATGATAATGTAAAAAATTAAATAAAAATAGATAACGTTATAATACTCATAAGAATAATGTTATACTGTTGAGAAGTAACACACGAGGTAACAATAAATTTAGTCTAAAGGTGCATTATTTGAATTATTACATTGTCGGGTTTTTGTTGTTGTTGCTTTTTACTACTTCTAATGCGTATTATTCTTATATGTTAGTTTTATTCTGTTTTTACCTTTGGTGATTTTCATTATTTATATTTCCGTGTATAACATTTTTATTCTGTTCAGGACCAGGATGTAAAACAGATTTTGTATCTACAATGTATATCTGATTCTTGTTATCCTGATTTAATATATTTCAATAAAATAAATAAATAAAATAACTCTTAACTTGATTAAAATTCCTCATATTTTCCTTAAAATAATGCTCACCTCCCCATCCTTCCATGCATTTGCACGTCCAAGTTCTCTGGCCGGCGTGTGCGCTACATTTCCCAAACTGGCCGCAGGGGTTATCGTAGTCAACGCAAGCATCGTAGGGCTTCTCGCACCGCGGTCCCATCCACTTACGTTCGCATACGCATTCGTGTTTGAACCCTTCTTTCTCCTTTTAAGTTAGGACGATGATGAGAGTGGCGATATCATGAAACAAATGAACAAATAAAGTATGCATGTACATGTAAAATGGTGGAACATAATTTACCAGCAACATGTAAAGGGTTTTCACCTTTTCATTTTTTTTGGCCTGCAAATGGGACATATAGTACCTTTAACTGTGGTTTTATGTCAAGGTTATAAACCTATTTATTATTACTATGATCATTATTTTCAATATGACAACAGTACTACTTTTACATGTTCTACTATAATCATCACTATCAAGATAAATATCATGATCATGATAATGATGATGATCATCATTATTACTTTTAATAAACTTCGGCAATGAAAAGAACATAACAAAAACAAAACAGACACACACGCACGCACACACGCACACATAGATATATTTCTAAGCAGAAACTTAAAGACGATCATAATGGATGCCGAGGAAAAGAAGAGATAGAAAGAGCGAGAGAGAGAACAAACAATAAATAACTCAAGTACAATAATACATTATTTTGACTTAACATTATGACTTAACATATATGAAAATGGTTTAGAATTGAAATTACTTTTGTTTTCAAATTTAAAATTGTTAACCTTTAAGAGTTGAGCATTTCCCGATGTTTCGTCTTTCCTTTAATCAATGCATACCTATTTTTCAATTATATGTATAGGAGAGGGTGTGTGTATGTATGTATATAGTGTATTTTTCTCATGAGAATGATGAAAGAAAGATAAAAAAAACTTGAGTCTGAACTTGAATAATGTTATGGAGTAAGACTCGTAAGAACAGATACTTACCACGCATTCGATCGTATTTGTGCGAGAACAAAGCTCCTTCGCAGTTCCACAGACTTTTTGATCTGCATGTTTAATAACAAGAAAATGGTTGAATTTAAAAATAATCTGCCCATCGTCGATATCCTTATAATGTGTAATAATTACTGTGGTAAAGTCAAAACCTTCTTTTGTCATAACCTCTTTCTCTTACTTTTTTTTAAATTATGGATGGGGCATACGATGATTCTCTCTACTCGACGTTCTTTATACAGTCTGAAGAGGTGATTACTTTCCTTGTAAGTCGTTCATTTGTAGATATTATTATCCCGTCTGTGCTCCCCTACACATTGTTATGTTTAGTGTAATCAGATTTTATTTAATAATTAACAAAGATAATTTTACAAAGAGAACACATGCAAGGATGTATGACAAAATAGGAGCTAATAATTATAACCCAGGGCAATGAATCTACCAAAGCGGAGCGTAACTGATAAATACATTCTGTATTCGAATTGATGTATATAGATATTAGGGACATTTAGATTTACACGACGACAACGTGGACCGCCACGTGTGACATCCTTTTAAGGTAAAGCTACGGTCACAAAGGTTCGTACGAACGATAATTTCGTACGAATCTCCTTGTTTTTCTATTGTCTTCCCGAATTTCCATTGTCTGAAAATCGTTCGTACGGCGCGTTCGTAGCAGTTCGTAATGGCATTTGTGACCGAGGCATTATGTGACGTCCTTTTAAGGCACTGCCGGGCACGACCCAGTACCTTAACACTCAATGTCACACGCAGCAGTCTACGCTCTCGTCGTGTAAATCTAAAAGTCCCTATTCGCTCGTGTGAACGTCCCTGTTGCTTACCATCACATCTCTTCTTTCCGGAGTTGTAGAGCCAACCAGGATTGCAGGAACACGTGTAGGACTTGGAAACGTCCGTACCCGTCTCTGTACATTTACTCATGTGAGGACCATTACACGGATTGCTTGTACACGGTTCTAGTCGGAAACAAAACCAACGTTAGGTCATGGGTTAGATACTTTTACTACTAATGCTACTACTACTACTACTACTACTACTACTACTACTGCTGCTATTACTACTACTACTACTACTACTACTACTACTACAACTACTACAACTACTACTACTACTACTACTACTACTACTACTACTACAATTACTATTGCTACTACTGCTACTACTTCTACTACTACTACTAATAATAGTAATGATAATGATAATGATAATATTTTATCATAAAGCGCTTTACAGAATATGCTTATCAGAGCGCTGTTAAAACAAAAACAACAAATGCATTTCGAACAATAAATGTATAATAATTAGCAATAAACATAATAATTATCATTATATATTTGATCAATGAAATCCTGTTCAGTGATTAGTCAACACAGCATCATGTGACCAAACATAATATCGCTATGATGTAACCATGACATAACATAACATGACATAACATAAACAACATAGAAATAAATATAATAAAACAGTTATATGAAGGCATTCCATTCTCATGGAAAACTCTTTTGAATATATATGAACATCCATGTGAGGATACTGAATTAAGTTTAGAATTCATTATTAACGGAAACCCTCACTCTTTGCAAGGCATAACATCAAAATATATCTATAGTAAATTGTTAAAAATGAGAACGGAAAAATCTTATGCTACATGCAACTTAGAACGTACATACAATATGGTCGAAAATGACACGAGAACAATTTTCTTAAGACCCCGAAAATCCACTCTAGACAGAAAGCTGAGGGAATTTCAATATAAAATGTTATATAATTTAATTTATACAAATAAGCATCTATACACTTTCAAACATGCAGTGAGCAATCTTTGCTCCTTTTGCAATAAACACGAAGAAACCTATGAGCATCTGTTTTTTACCTGTGAAAAGGTAGCAAATATTTGGAAGGACTGCGGAGACCTTTTTGATTTATCAGCGTTAAAAAATCTACATTGGCAAGCAATTCATATCGGGATAACAAGATCTAATGCGGGAGAAGAACAACTGTTAAATCACATTATTCTTTTAATAAAAAATATGATTTTTAAATATAGTTCAACTAAAAATAGACCCCCAATTCCTCAAGAAATTAAAAAAAGAATTATAGAAAATAGGCAAGAAGAAAAGGAATTAGCGGGGGAGAGAGGCACTTTAACACTTCACTTCAAAAATGGGACAACTTCCATAGTTAAGGACGGCGAGGCAAATACTTCTTTCTCGGACTCAGACATTTTTTTTTTTTTTTTTTTTTTTTTTTTTTTTTTTTTTTTTTTTTTTTTTTTTTTTATATATTTTTTAAAATATATAATTTGGTCTTAAGGAAAAGGAAGAGACAGGATTTCCAACAAATATGTAGATGTGAATGCTCGGGAAGGGAGGGGGGATTTGTTGAGATTTGGAATGAAGGGGGGAGGGGGATATGTCAGTTTGTATGTGTGTCTGAGTATGTGAGCGTGTGTGGTGTGTCTGTCTGTTTGTAGGTAACTCTTTGATTTATAATATTCGTTCAATATAATTCAATGTAAATATTATGTACTGTGTATTAATATCTTAAGTATTTTTGAGAGATGTACAATTTTCTTTATATTTTGATATATGTAAATCAATGAAGCTGTATGTTTGTTTGTTATATATTTTGTATTGAATGAATACAATAAAACAATATTACAAAACAAAAAATGACGTCATCTATGGTATAGTGCACTGTACGATAGCACTTTACCAAGGATGACGTCATATATATGCGATCGATCAAGATCAATGTCTGTACTTTGTTCCAATATGTTATAAATTATAATATGTAATAGAGATACTAGTACTACAGAACAAAATATAGAGGGGGGGGGGGGGTTATAACAATATTAATTAATTCAATATAATTGAGATTACTGTATTTTGTACTCTGTAATTGGTTCCAATATGTTATATATTACAATTTGTATGAATTAATATTATTTATTGAGTGAATACAATAAACAATATTACAAAACAAAAACAAAACAAAAAAAAGATTAAAAAAATGTGCTATCGGTTACGGTCGCGGTACTGTCGTCTGCGCTGCTCTCACTACACTTTACACTACTTCAGTGACAGTAAACTTTATTATTATTATCATTATTATTATTATTTTTATGAAGGTTGGTTTGAAAAATATGAAACAAATATATCATGCACTATATTTCAAGCCACTAGTGAAATTACGGATTCCTCGGCAATAGGGGGAGCACTATTTTCTGAGGGGCGTAGCCCCTCAGAAAATAGTGCTATTCCTGCCACCTCGATCCATAATTTCAACTAGAGCCTCTCAGTGCATTTGTTTACTATACAAAGATTGGGCATAACTTTCATGAAAATATTAAAAGAGATCATGATTTAACAATAGCAGAGCGTGATGTATACGAAAATGAATAACTTGAAAAACAACAATCTGCTTACGTGGTAAAACTCAGTCTTTTTGTTTACGTAGGGGAATGGTTTATATAGTCGAAGCTGGCAGTGCCGAGTGATAAGGCTGTGACGGTAAAATATCACCTTCCTTAGGCCCGGCCCCCCCCCCCCACTCCGGCCCGAGAATTGTAAAAAAAGGGGTGTATTAACTTTTCACCTGGAAATTTCTTCAAAAAGGGAGTATTTTTTCTTTTTTTTCTCTCATCTCTTTGGACTCCTAAGAAATTATTCCGAATTTAGGGGGTACATTGAGCATTTTATCATGATTTAGGGGGGTCTCTAAGGCAGGAAAAGCCCGCGAAAAGGGGGTTCGGTAATGTTGGCAGTCCTCAGATAGGGGGTGCTTTCAAAAAGAGGGAACAAGCATATGCGTACCCTAAATAACACTGAGTGGGGGGGGGGGGGGGTCCTTAGGCTTGGTAAATGAAACTTGGTCCGAAGCCAAGGCCAAAGCCAATTAGATTTTATACTGGTATAGAGGAGTGACAGAATGCCCCGATTCGTCTAGAATACTATAAGGGTTTCAGATAAATTGTTAGCCTGTTTGTTGTACAGTCAGGCGTTTCGGAATTCGGGGTGGGATGGGGATAAGTGACCCCCTAAAATTGGTATTTTGACAATCAAAGTGTGTATGAAACTTTTTTATTTCAATTTTAATTTTTATTTATTTATTTATCTTTTTATTTATTTATTTATCTTTTTATCTATTTTTACCAGTGATCTTTATATCTGGCCCTTGGCCTACCTAGAGATCTCTGTACGTCAAGGCAACCAAGAGCTGCTGGTCAGAAGCAAGTTTGATTTAAAATGTACTGTTATCATTGCATGTCAGTCATTTTACAAAATAAATTTAAATGAATGGTTCAACGTACTTGGACAGTTGTCCCTCTTTGCATTTGGGTCTTTATCGTCTCTTAAGCAGCTGATATAGGCCATAGTCGCACTCTGAAAGCGAAACAAAGAGCGTCAACATAATTATCAACGAGTACATTTACAATATTCATAGCTGGATGTACGGTAAAGTCTTACACAATAATTAAATGCCCATGTTTTTGAAAATGACCAACGACACCACGTCTCATCCTCTAAATCTTAGATCCATGGATCTGTAAAATAAAAATCTACATGTACTAACAATCAATCTTAAAAAGCTGCTGTACCTCCGATAAAATTTGGTTGTAAGTTACAATTGATTAAATGAGATCCGATTTTTTTCCTGAGATGCATCCAATCGTATATTGTTTCTTCTATAATTATATTACGTGTCCCCCTTCCCCTGCAGGTTTTTTTTTTTTTTTTGGGGGGGGGGGGGGGGGGGTACGGAGTTTGGAGGGCTACTTCCTTCGTACACGTAACTCGCTTAAAGTTATCTGTAATAAAAAAGAAAGGTTTTTGTTTAGAGGCGGGAGGTGTTTTCTAACAACTTGTACCCATCCAATACAAACGCGGTTGTTGAAGAATTATACAAAATATGTATATATTTTTTCTTTTTCTTTGGTGTCTTGCATTCATTTTCTCAAAGTACATGGCTTAAAGAACGTCAACACTACTGTGCCAGAAGGAATTAGACCACACAGCGAGGTCACTGACAGGTGGCTATCTCATTAACTCAGCTCTCAACTAACATAAGAAAAAGAGGATCATGGGGGACCAACAGGCACCGATTGGGGAAGTTTTCTATATAGAGGGAGCAAGTAGCTACAAGTAGGACAGTGGGGCTTTAAATTCATCTAAAATCACAAGATTTTCTAAGGGCGGGGGCTTGAAGATTTTTAATTTTTAATTTTTTTAAAATATAGAGCCGCAGCTGCTCCCGTGGCTTAATTTTAATTCCCAGTCCGCCCCCCTCCCCCCTCGGGTGGGTACCCCAGTCCTTACGGCAAACTCGTAGGTGAATCCTTCTTCTAGGTGGCCTTTGTGTATCTCGTAGACCTCTTCCCACTTGCACCACTTGCGCCACCGGTTCTTGCCCAGGATACCCTCGAATCTCCGACCTTGCTTGTACACGCACATCTCCCACACTTCCACGTACTGAAAGAGATAGATAATATACAAACAATACACATCAGTCAGGGCATTAGTAATAATTACCCACACGTGGTACCTTTGGAACAGTCTAACACGTCCAAATCATTAGCCGAGAGTGTATGGACTGTCTTGAAGGTACCGAGTGTGGGTAATTTTACTAATGCCCGAACAAAATGATGTGTATTTTTTGATTTATAAGATTATGTTTTATTTGTTTTATAAAATGATGTTTTATAACATGATTTTTCTAATGACCGGTCATTAGAATTGGATAATGACCGGTCATTATCCAAATTACGCGTTAGGCGAAATAAATGCCTGGTCACGTGTACGCTTTCAACTAATCATTTGATTAGGATCCACGTCATCATCTTATAACACGTAAAAGTTTATGTTTGGTTTGGGTTTTTTTTACAGTCAAACCTGTCTATAGCGACCGCCCAAGGGAAACACAAAAAGTGTTCTTTGAAGACAGGTGGTCTTTGTAGACAGCTTTCTTTAGTACATGTTTCAATGAGAAACCATTTTCAAGGGAAGCAACAATGTGGTATTTGTAAACAGGTGGTCACTAAAGCAGGTTTGACCGTATTTTCATTTCCTTTTGTTTGTTTGTTTGCTTTCTAATTGGTACTTTGATTGGTTGAAAATGCTGACAATGTTCATTCTTTGCATCTTAAATCATGCTTCATATATTACTAGGGTGATCAAACTGCCTGTTCACACAGTCTGCCCCACGAACACACACACCCAACAGCAGTCAGTCGGTAGAAATAGCAATTTTTGTAAATTTATTTAAAAAAAACTAAACAATATTTTAAATTTTGTATTTCACATATATTTCAAGCATACCTTTAATTACAATTCTGTGTAGTTTCATTGTTATAGGCATGTGGGAATATGTTAAATGATTTAAATAGAATATTGTCTTTTCAGCCATTGTGTGACATGGCCCGCTGATCGCCCATTGACTCGCGCTGCTATTCTGCGTGGTGAAAATGCATCTCAATGTATAAGACTCCCCTACAAAAAATGCAATATCCTCATGTGTTTCACTCATTGAATCAATTTGTTGTTTATACTCAAGGTAGCCACAACTGTACTGGGGTCACCAAACTTATTTTCAATCTGAAATTCAGTCCCTGTGGAATGGCTTCTCGGAAAATCATCATAAATCCTCAAATCTGACATTTTTAAAAAAGAAAAATATATTGTGATGTAGCTGAAAGTCTGCAAATTTTTATCATTTGATCGGTTTTTCTGAATAATTTGTGAAACACATGAGGAAAGGGCTGTTACGTTGATCCAAGTAATTTCCATCGCCATATTTTATTGGCATTGCAAAAATATTTGGAATTTAATGTTAATATTTGGTGTAAATATGATCTATAAATATATGATTTAAAAAATGCCAACGAAATGAACAGTTTGACTTTCCTATATATATATAATTAGCTGAAATGACCTAATTTGCATATTTGATGAATATTCATGATTTTTTTTTCTTCTAATAAAATATATTTCCATACCTGTCTGATATACATAGGTTTCACTGATGTATCATGTTCGGTTTTGATTTGATTATATATGCGCATATTAATTAGGCAGACTTAGTTATTTTCACAACTTTTTCATATCTGCAGAATATTCGCAAAAATGGCAAAAATGACCTATTTTGTTGGCTTCTGTTTTCAAAACGGTAATAGATATATGAATTTTCTTTTTTGTATTTTTTACCACAAAGATTATATTTTAGTGTCTGATAATGTAATTTATTATTTGTGTCCGAGAAAGTGATGAATTAAGTTGTCAACTTTGTCGAATTTTGCAATTTTTGCCAATTTGACCATTTCTGGCAGGTTTTTCGGTAATTTTGCGATTTCAAAAAATGGTATTAAATCACAACGCATTGACCGATTTCAATTCTGTTTGGTGCGCTTTACCTAATATTACACAGATTTGAAAAAAATCTTCAAAGTACTTTTTTTTCTCGAAAGAACAAGACGGTACTCATGTCATTTCATTTAAATTGATTCTTTCGTAGTACATTTTTACATAGTATTTGCATAAAAGAACAATAACCAATCGTCCCGTTTAAATGGACCGGAAAAAAATATATAGTATTAAGTTTTTAATTCTTTTGCACATTGTGCAATTTCGATGAATATAAATGTGTTAAATTTAAAGATACATACCGATGGAAACCATTCTGTTCTCTCTGGAAAGCGGTACCTAATATAAACGAAACGATTAATCAAATAGGGACCCGTTTCACAAAGCCTTTTTTCAATGACAAATGTCAAAAATCAGTGACAAATCTGCTGTTAACCAATCAGTAGCAATGGTTTTTAGTATCTTATAACAAAGGCTGTCATTTGTCACTGGTGACAAGTTTTGTGAAACGGATCCATGGACTCCGTTTCATAAAACTTACCACTTATGGTAACTTTGCAATCAATATAAACTGCCATGGCAAAATCACTCAACAGAAAATCAAACCAAGGTTTCCATGGAAGTTAACATTAGTGGCGAAGTTACCATCAATGTATCATAAATACAACTATAACGTACATAATTTTTTAATGATATCTCTCTCGGTTCTACATGAACCTACTAATTTGTAAAATAAAAATTGTGTATGACTCTATAATATATGAAAAATAAGACAAATGATAAAGAGTTGTTAACAAAAAAGGCTTCTTAATTCGTCTGTATATGTATATATAATATATGAATACATGTATTTTAATATATTTGCCAAAGTAATGGAATGAAATACGCAAAATATAAATATATTTCACTCGTCTGGACCCATTTATTAGAAAACAATTGTATGATATTTTAAAAGTAAACCCCTCAAAAAGAGTTTAGAAACTCAAGCTTGGTTGATAATATCTCTCTTGTTAGGGTATATCATCGCTATGTGTAGTGTAATTAGAAAGTGTGTTTACTCTTCTTTAAAATGATAAAAATGATACCCCATTTTTTATGATTTCTTCAGGCTTTAAAATATGTGCCTAACATCAAACTAAAGGGCAGGGTAAAAAGTTGCAAAACACACTGCTGTTGGTCAGCTGTACATTCTTCTTTCTTTTAAAAGTGAAAGGCTGCTATATGGAGTGCCTTGACTGCATAACAATACCAGTGCTAGCCAGTGCATTTTGCAACTTTTCACTCTTAGCCCCTGCCCCTTATTCTGATGTACTGCCCGTTCCATGGCTGCAGAATCATAACAAATATGGTATCATTCTTAAGAGGATGAACATACCTTTTAATGATACAAAACTAAACTTGGGTTTCCAAACTTTTTTGAGGGTTTTGAAATAAGATGAACCAACCTGAAGTTTCGGAATTTGTCTGTGTTTAGATCCTTTATCGGAATAGGTCCTTTGTTGGGAAGAGGTTTAGCTCTAAAGGGGTCGAAGAATAGACAAGCAAGTCTTATCATTTACTGTAGTTGACATCACAATACTTGTGTAAAACATAAGATACAGCATTATCATTACTGTCTTGACAAAGGCTTATAGCCGAAAATGTGTACATTTTGTATACCCTAAAAAACAACCGCTGCAGGACTATTTTTACGTTTTCTTTATTTTTTATTAATATTAACAAAGGTTTACAAGGCCAAGTAAACTTTATTGCAAATTTCCCGTCCTGATTTTCGAAAATGAGGAGGAAGGGGTTCCAATTTTTATTTTTGTATACATAAAAATGATAGGTTCTTTTAAACACAAATGTGCTATGTGCACTCAAAGAGAAGTTGATAACAAGATAAAGTGCAATATAATATGAATTGTCATTTTTTAAATCCCGTTGTCTAGATGTTCTCAGATTTTGATTTATTTAACGTCAGAACAAAACATATCAGATAACAAAAAATCTGATACGGGCTGAATTTAAAAAAAACCTGAATGCAAGGGGATTCACAACACGGGATCAACTTTGAATCATAATTCAAAGTGCATTTGTTGACTATTCAAAATCACGCTTCCCCTCTAATTAATTGTTATAGATTTTCAGTATACTTTTCCATAATGGATATTTAGTAGTCAAAATACGAAGATGGGAGAAAGGTGGAGTTATTCCATTTAAACATTTTTAAAAGTCATGGTCAATTTCAATCAATTCAAATTTACTTTTGAACATAATTACCTTCGTCGTTCTCTACTCGTTCTTAAGAACGATGAACTCTCCTCTTTAGATATGAAGATTTCCTGGTGACGAGGTTGCCGCCTTCGTAATCTCTTAGATACCTCAAGAGATAACATTGTCTCACTTGGTAACAAAACCACGCCCACTTCTTCTTCAGACTCTTCGTTTAGCCCGTAATCTTGGTTGATATGAGCTGTTTGAATTCATGATTTTGAAGTGAAATATTGCAAGTAATAATGGAAATTAGGTCATCGTTTTAGAAACCTTAAATGTCATATAAACTTGGGGTGAGAGGAATGCAGAAAGAATAATATCAATTAAACAGATATGCAAAAGTTTGAGATTAACTAAAGTCTTAAAGAGCAATAAATTTATCAACTTATGAAAGAGGAGATCATTGATATAGAAAACATCTTATTAGCCATGTGATCATGATTTGGGATACCATTTACATGTTATTCATTAGTTTAATTTCTTTACAACTATTATAATTATATCTTTGTTATTTGTATCCAATAATTTCACGAGGCAAATTCTGTTAAAGAATAGAAAGTTTAGAACCGGAGTCTATCTACAAACTTAAGAGAGTGACACCTTTTTACATTCAAGATAAATAGTGTAATAGTAAAAAAGCCATTAGAAACCTGATAAAATGGAATAAGTATTTATAGGGAATAAGTATTTATAGGTTATGAAATTGTGCAGACAGTTTGGAAAGTCGGTCATTGGCATATACGATACGATACGAAACTGTGTCGCCGCCAAATGAGCCTAGCCCATATGTTTCTTTCTAACTTTACCTGTCTGTAAATCAGTGATGTTCTCTTCTCCAAGTGGCGTGGCAGACATGTTTCTTTCCGAATCTACTCTTGATGGAGAAAATGGCTGCCAATAATGATGTGAATTACTGCTCTTATTCTCAGCGTGGATCTCTGTTGTAAGGGATGCGGCATCCGTAATTCCACCCTCGATCAGGTGAAAATGATATCCGTGTTGGGCACCAAAGACATTTTCGCCGGTCATCTTGTTTTTAGAAGGCGATGACCCTGTATTATGCGAAAATGCCTTATGATAAATCACCATTGTTATCGTTATCTTCTACGTATAACAATTTATCTAATCATAATTATTAGCCTACTTATTAATATTGAGACAAGGCTATTACCTTGGATATTCAACAAGCCTTTTTTTCTTCTTCTTATTTCAAATTTAGTCTTTATAGGATGGGGGTTTTGTGTCCAGACGCTCAACAAAAATTAAGCCTTCTCTTTTGCATTTCAATTTAAAACATGCAATTTAACCATCTATTCCACAGAGATAGTTGAATAAGTATTATTCTGAATCAAGTTGCGTAAATAATTCATATTCCTGCGTGTGTGTGTGTGTGCGTGTGTGGGAGGGGGGGGGGAGGGATAAAATCAGTGACGCAGGGAACATGAGACGTCGATCATGACTGGGAAATAATTTAATGAACTAAAATGACTAATGTAGTAATGTTCAAGGAAATTATTAAAAAAAATCCTGGATCTTTCACGTAATAAAAGTCGCTAAATCAATTATTGACCCCCCCCCCCCCCCCCCAAAGCTCGCCATTTTCCTTGCCCTCATGCAGCTTAATTACCCCTATTATTATGAATTTAAACGTAAGGGACATCTTTATTTTTCTGAGGATGTTATGAAACTTTCTCGGGTCATTATTGATTCACTCTGGTGACACCGCTTATTATCTGTTTCGCACCCCTTCTCGAAAATTGATTACCAGCCAAATAAAAGTGGCGCAGTTAAAAGTACAGGGGACGTGTGACCGACTGCCCCCTCTCTTCCATCAGTATTTAAAAAAAGGGGGGGGGGGGAGATAGGACCCCCCCCCCCCACCCCCCATGACTGGATGAAGCCCGACTTATTCCAAGCATACATAACATACCGTTTGTGCTGCTATTGACGCCACCTTTCTCCATCATCCTCATAAGTTCCACTCCACTTTCTTCCAACCCTTCATCTTTGGAGCGTTGAGCCACGATAGCATGACCCAGCTGAATACCCGAAACTTCAGAATATTTGTGGAGTCGCGAGGATAAAATGCCAACCAAAATGACAGTCACAAGTTCAAAAACACCACAGACATTCATGACTTTTCTGATGAAACCGAAAGGATATTACTTCATCAGTATGGTTCTTCTAATAATAACAATAGTAATCCTGAACACGTGGATTTTAACCCCCATCCACCCAGGTAAAGGTGCGATTCATGCCTGCCTGAAACGCACCAAATACACAACGCGCATTAGTATTGCGTAATTAATATCCCTATGCGCTTTAAAATGCGCGGTGAATTATAAAATGTTAAATAACCTTACTCCTTGAAGTGCGCATTATACGCGCTTATCAGTATGGATAAAGATTAACGCGCTCTTGTATTTATTTTGTTAAGGGTAATCCCCCAATTAATAATATAAATGAATAAATAGATCGAGTTTGAATCCATCCAAGTATCTTTTAGGGAGGAGAAGGGGCGGGGGCAATATTTTATCCCAACGTGAAAATCATCTGAAAGTGGAAGTCCATCCTGATATTATGATATACAAAGTATATAAAAAGTATTTTTCTTTCCTTTTCATATCTCTCTATCCCACTCTCTCTCTTGTTACTCATTCTCATTCTGTTTTACTCAGTCTTTACTCTATTCACCCTACTTCATTATTTTACACAAACACCCCAACAATCCCCCTCTCTCTCTTTCTCTCATTCTAGTGTGCTCCGTCTTCCACTTTCGAGTCAGGCCACGGAAAAGACACGTAGTCTCGTCATGCTACACCGGTGACCCCCTTTCACAAAAATAAAGCCGTCACTTTTACCTTTAATTGCATCTAGTATTGTCACAAAAGAATTATGAAGTATGGCACGTAAACTTCTCCAATATTATCATCACAATCACCAGCGCTTACAGACTTCGGTGGTAATAGCGCTTTATAAGTAACGTTTTTATTATCATTATTATCGTTATTATCATCATCAAAATGATCCTACTTGTCATCATAATCATCATAATTATCATCATCATCACTTTCATCATTATCATCATCACCTTCCTCATCATCATCATCACCATCACCATCCTCATCATCACCACCACTTTCATCATTATCATCATCACCTTCCTCATCATCATCATCATCACTATCATCATCATCATCATCATCATCATCATCATCTTCATCATCACCATCATCATCATCACCATCATCATCATCATCATCCTCATCATTCTCATCATCAACATCATCATCAGATCATTGATAACATTTATTTAACTTAGATCAGAACAGTAAAGCAAATATAATGACTCGGTCTCAGACATCATTTTAGTATCACAGATAGATCTTTATGACATACATTTCTTCACATAACCACAAAGATATATACACAAATATTTTATACCAACAAATATACAATCATATGTAAAATTCAAGGTGAAAACTATTAAATGGGCTTAAGCATTAACAATTTCTTTTAAAGAAAGAATCTGATATTTTTCAATCGAAAAGTTTATACAAGTTGTAAAGACATCAACGCACATCTAATTGATTTTACTACACTTTGTCTTCAACTACAATAACCTTGATATGCGACTATCACACCATTACAAGTACGTTTACATCTAAAAATACTAACAAGTTCATACTACATTATTCTCTATCTTTTGACTTGAAAGTGTTCAAAAGTACAGAATCGGTTTCTTTTGGCAATTCCAGGCATTATCAAACGATCTCATTTATGACAACATTAAACAGAAAAACATCATAAATGCAATCATTTAAAAAAGAATTCATGAATATTTTAAATGGCCTCATCATAAAGTCATAAACAAAACATTCATATCGTTGCATGTCATTAGGTGGCCAATAAACAACTTTATTAATTCAGGATATGTAATTGATTTCTGTAGTCTTTCAATAAATTTAAATATTACAAGTTCTACCGGTAATCAATTCGTTATTGCTCATTATTTGGATGAAACATGGCCTCCTTCTATTCAACATGTATTTCACCAATGTTTATTACACTTTATCTAGACAAACTACATGTTTGTTTACTAGTGGGATCATGAAGTATGGTGGCGTATAGACCGATTCTGCTTAATAATAATCTAGCGCTTAATGCGAAGTACCGTCTTTATGCGCTTTACAGATATTATTACCTTAGTCATCGGATTCATTCATGCACAATGTGCACCATCTCCACTCCCTGGGGAGTAATCTTACCATGTGGTCACCATGAGGGCATATGGCATTCAGTTACTAACACAAAGGCTTTGGTCATTCTATCAGGTCCCCATTACTCTCCTGGGTATGGAGTGGCAAATGTAGATTAATACCTTGCCAAAAGACATTATTCTGTGTCGGGATCGAACCACGACCTTTAAATTTCAAGTCAAGCACTTAAACCACTTGGCCACGACACCTCAACTTATAACAGAGATTAAATACAAACAAGCTTCAGAGGCAAGATATTCATTTCAGTAGGTCACTTTATCACTTCGTCAAGTACATTAGCCAAATACATACTTACATCCTCAAGAATTAGAACTATATATTTTTGAGGGACAGAATTAATGCTCTCAGAAGCATTTTTATGTATATTACCTTTACAAGATCTGGGCCCCGTCTTATAAAGAGTTGCAAGTGATCCTAACCAATCTCAAGTTTGCAGTCCCGTATCTCTTATGTACATAGTTATCGCAAATAAGTTGCGATTAATATCAACTCTTTTTTAAGACAAGGCTTTGCCAAATGATAATGAATTAAGATACCAGTATAAGCAGCCTTTTAGTACTGAGTGTATTGAGGGTATCTGAGTTTTCTTCTCTTCAAGAGCAGAAGCCAGCTATATATGAAACCAATAATTTGAGGGTTCAGTGAAACAAAGACGTAACTTCATTTAGTGTCAAAATGAGTACTTGATATCAACATGTTCAGACAAATGTGGGCTTTTCAGGAAACACAAAGACTTAACTCCATCCAATACCTCATTGAAGTCAATGGCTAGTGAAACATAGACTTAACTGCTTAAGGACCAAGTGCTCAGTGACATATAAACCACTTTTTCTCAAAATGGCCAAAATGGAGTTACGTCTTTGTGTCACTGACCCCTCAATTTGCTCTCACAGAAGTACTATTATGTCGCTCAGAGATGAATTCCTTGCTTTGACCCTTTATTTGCCTGAGTACTGACTGGCACATTCACTGGTGTGTCACTGTTGCTGATTGACACACACGATAGACAGTAAATAATTGTAGGAATGGCCTGTGCAAAACTACAAGTTATCACACATCCCCGCTGCAATTGGCTACATGACATGCCTGTTTTTTAACGGTTTGTTTTACCTGACTGCCAAGAAAGCATGTGCTTGTAAGTAAGCAACCAGGGGGCTGACGGCCTCAAGTCCTCTCTGATTGACTTGGTAATGAGGATTAATGCCTTACCAAAGGGCACTAGCGCATTGACTTGGTTTTGAACCCGGGACCTCCTGGTTACAAGACCACTGCTCTACCACTGAGCCATCGCGTCTCCTCTTAATCTGTACGTTGGATATATATTGTAAATTTTTCAACAAATCTAGAAGCTTTATCCTATGAGAAATAAAGTGCTATGAGAAGAAGTATGTTTTAAAGACACTCAGTAGTCAGCTCTCATGGGGAATTCGACACCGTTCGGGTGTTTACCTAATAACAGGTGTTGTCAATCACCAGGGTTAGCCTTGAGTTTTATGAACATTAGACCTTATGTAAAATGCTTGCTTTTCCCTCACCGAGTCACTCTCGAGTATTCTCCGAGAGATTAGGGGGGAATTCTTGACTGGCCAACGGGTTTGCTGTGTGCAGCTTTGTACTCCCATTAATGGTATTTCCACCAAGTCTTGTGTCAGCGAATTATGGCCTTCTGCACATGGAAACTGACGCGTTAAAGGCCGTCTGTATTAGTTTGACTAGGAAGGATTTGACCACCCAGGAAGGTCACTGACAGGTGGCTATCTCATCAACTCAGCTCTCAATTAACAAAAGAAAAAGAGGATCCTGGGAGACCAATGGTCACCGATTAGGCATTGTTTTCTATATAGAGGGAGCAAGTAGCTACAAGTAGTACAGTGGGCCTTTAAGGGATCTTTTGAAAGAGGCAAGACAGCTAGGTTAATAGTCTGACAGAAAGTGGGATATTGTTCCATGTTTTCAAGCAGTAAGCCCATTAGTAAGTACCAGCTAAGGGGGTATATTGACTTGAATACCAAACTGTTGGCCTAGGTTTCTCAGTTCATCTTCATATTGCACGTTCCTCTGTATGACCTCTCTGTAGTTGAATTTCAGATCTTCGATCTCCTCAAAAAAAGACGGGTCAAACTGATCCAGCTCTTTCCGCAACTGCAAGAAAAGAAAGAAAGAAAAAAAAAGAAACATATACAAAGATCTTCTTTCTATATCAAACCTCTAATCTCTAACTGAATGTTTCAAACCAGAAAGCCGAGCAACTCATCTGTTCAAGGATTAATAGTGATGCTATGGATTGGGGTAATGCAAAATTATAACATAAAGTCTCTCTGCACTTTGAAATTATCATCCTAACTTGACTCTAGTCGCTATTTTATACAGTATCTCACATCTTCCTTCCTCTGGAAAATATATTTATGTACATGTATGTTTGTATTTCTATCTCCTGATCTCTTTCTTTTGAGCTCTTTCTTGCATTCCATTTATTTTCTTCATTGTTTACATGGAGTATGTTCCTACTGTACGTACATGTCTCTCACTTTCTCTCTCTTATACTGCTTTCTAACTGGCTTCTATCGGAGTCACACCGATGAAAATACCGATTGAATTTTCCTTATGTAAACAAAGGTGAAACCGCAGTTTTTCCCCTGTCGCTTTCTAACTGCCGGTGAAATTCACTCGCTGTGGCGAGCCCTTGCCGGAAGTGAAGAATTATTGCGTAATTATTAAGCCCGCGCTCCATCTAGCTAACATGCAGCATGTTCAACCATAAGTCAACAAACAGGGCTGGTTAGGATAAAGCGCGCGTATACTGCGACCTTTGACCATTTTAATCGCTATTTTAATTGCCTTTTTCTCCCGAACGATTTCTAACTGGCCGTTTCATCGGTGTCACACCGATAGAATGAGAATTTCTCCTGCTCTTGAGCAGGAGAATTTAATCGCCTATTTCTCTTCTTTTCATTGGCTATTTAATAGCCTTTTTCTCCTCTGTTGCTTTCTAACTGGCCGTTTCATTGGATGCGTCCGATGAAAATCAGTGCAGTTAGAAAAGGGTATTAGTCTCTCGCTCTCCTTTAACCCTATTTAGAAACTGCATAGCCCGGGGGGGGGGGGGGGGGGGGAGGGGGCTTCTAAAGCCCCCCCCCCCCTATGATCTTGGCCGTGGAACGACCGATCGCCGCGAAAATTTGCATACATGTCAAGTGAAGTGTATAGAATACTATGGTAATTTCAATTTTTTGAAAAATTCACTCATTTGCATATTTATGGTAATTTATGCAAATAAGGTCATAAAATTCACATTTTTGCCCATAAATCAGACATTATTCATATTTAAGCATTCTTTTTCACTACATATATTTGTTAGACCATTTGGAATAATAATACAACACAAAAAATTGATTAACCAGGGTTATTCCTTAAGATATCTATTGTTTTGATAATTTCTTATGTATTTCTTTGTTTTTTAACTTATGTATTTTATTGTTTTTGTTGTTTTATTTCATTTCTAACTATAATTCAACTATTTTTACCCCAAAATAAACACCTAAATTATTAACAAGACCAAATAACCAATGTTTTATCTCTTTATTTGAAAAATGAGATTTCCATATGTTTTGTACACAAATCACAAAAATGAGCAATTTTCGGGCTGCCATGCAAAGACAAAAGGACCCGTGACTTTGTAATGGTAGATCCGATTTTCAAAAAAATTCTTTAAAAAGATGCGCAAGACTCGAAAGAAAAAAGTCACAAAATTTCAGTGCAAGATTTTTTTGCGTTAAAAAATTATCGCGAAAAATGTCGAGGGGGGGGCTTCTAAAGCCCCCCCCGGGCTAAATAGGGTTAAAACCCATCCTCTCTCTGTCTCACTTCCCCTTTCCCTCTACCTTTAATCAATAACATCTCTCTGTAAGTTTCTTTCTCTCACTTCACCTGTATCAATTTCTCTCTTCAGGCTTATCTTGCTCTAGAAATCCATTATCCCTTTTTGCTCTTTTCCCCCTATAGTTCCCTCCCTATATGTCTAGCCACTTCACCTTATTTTTTAAAAGCCCGTCTGCACTAGTTTGGCCAGGAGGAATTAGACCACCCAGCGTGGTCATTGACAGGTTATCTCATCAAATCAGCTCTCAATTAATATAAGAAAAAGGAGATCATGGGGGACCAATGGTCACCAATTAGGCATTGTTTGAAATCTAGAGGGAGCAAGTAGATACAAGTAGTGCAGTGGGGCTTTAACTAGGTTGTTCTCATCGGATTCAGTCTACCCGCACACAATGTATGCACATTGTCCACTCCCTGGGGAGCATTGTTCTCACCTTATCGTTCTCCTTGCGGAGCCTCTCCTTGTCCAGATCCATGGTCTGTAGCTCCATACGGATCCTCACATTCTCCTCCATCACAGTGTTATAGTTATGAAGCCTCTCAACCAACTCATCATCCTGATACCAGACATGGAAAATAAAAATAAAAAATAAAAATATCAAAAATTTGCTCAGCACTTCATTTTGCAACATATTAATAATCAGCAACACTTGGAACTGGAATGAAATCTAATAAATATGTAAGAAGGTCCACTATCTATTCATAAAGTTTCATCATTTTTGGAAACCTGTGACAGAGATGGAGTTTGTTCTCTGTCGGCCAGAGAAAGGGACTTCCCCTCGCCCTGGCTATGACATTATCAAAGTCCCTTTAGTGTTTCATTCACTCATTCAATTATTTGTATCACTATAAAACTCACTGCAGCCTGAACGCCTGTTGCTCTCTTTAAGTCTGTGGACTGAAATTATATATTCAAACTTTAAGACAAAGAAACAAAGCTAAATATTTAACTACCAGTATATGATAAAATTGATAATAATAATGATATAACGTCCCTATGTGCTTCTAGGGAGCTTGGGAAATTATTACCCTAGCTTTAGCTCCGGCAGCTATTTTCAGTGCACAGTGCATTTCAAGGAATAATCCTACCAGGCACCCATTCACCTGGGTCGAATGTGGAAAACGTAAATTAACGTCTTGGCAAAGGACGTTGGTGTTGTGGCAGGGATTTGAACCCTGTACCTTGTGGTTCACAGTCCGGAGACCTATCCACTGAACCACAACACCTCTAAAATTATAAAACATTCTAAGGATCTATCAGACATCTTTCTTACTAAAATAATCAATATAATAATATGTTATAATCTGAACATTGATTACTGATAATAATTAAAGTATACGCTAATTTGTTATTTTTATCGATTTGAAATTGCTCATTGAATTTTATCATTCTTTACTCATTTTCTGTTATATTTTACTATCTATTGATGTTTTCGATGATGTTTATATTGCTGATATTGTTCAAGTAGTTTGTATCTTCATATATGTTGCATTTGTTTACAGGGCCCCCTGGAAAACAGTACTGTGTTTACTGACCGGGCTACCCTGTTTAAATAAAACGGAATGAATAAATAAATAAATAAAATTACCTGCATGGTTGTTGATTCGCCATGTGGCGCTCCCTTTAGCCGGAATAGTTTCAGTTCATTGAGAAGCTCCGCCTTCTCATTCTCAAGTCTGTGATT
This sequence comes from Strongylocentrotus droebachiensis, assembly GCA_035222895.1. NCBI lineage: Eukaryota > Metazoa > Echinodermata > Echinoidea > Camarodonta > Strongylocentrotidae > Strongylocentrotus > Strongylocentrotus droebachiensis. The sequence goes on from JAVYIG010008070.1 coordinate 36,410, forward strand.
GGTCAATCTTAAATGGAATGAAAATATGGTACGTCTTTTAAAATAAAAAAGAAGATCTTTGCACTGAAGTTGAACATTTCAGATATGGATAAACACATTTCTAAGGTACAGTACATTTCTTGATAAAAACATTCTACAGCGTGGACAAGTCTTACATAACAATGATCTTCTCTCTAAACCCTAATTTTGAATGTACAAATTTACTGAATTTTTTGTATTAGTTTCGCTCTATTTAACAAAAAGTTTTAAATAGCAGATGCGTATCAATAGAATTTCAACTTCACACTGGAATGAAAATGCAATATTATACAAATAATGAATGGTTATGAGTTCAATAGTGCGAATGTTTTTATAAGTTGAAAGATTAACATTCTATTCAACGAGGCGTCAGCCGAGGTGAATAGAATTAACGTTAATCTTTCAACGAATGAAAATATTCATACTAATAAACGAATGAAAAAAAAATCATTATTTGTTTTATACAACATCGAAGAAGATCCAATAGAACGTTAATCAACAAATTATGCTTTACTCCTTATATTAAAGTTGGAGCCAAGCCTTCTCGATTACATTCAGATTGCCTTCGCGTCAGATACACGCAGGGATACGCGCACGGCAGAGAGGTACGCAGTCTGCATATAACCAAAATTGCACGGCGCATATAACCAAAAATGCACGCCCGTGCAATATAACATCTATTGAATATCATGTGACCAACAATCCTCCAATCAAATGGCAAGGATCCACGTAGGTGTTGTATATACTTTGCTAACATCACTAATATGCATGATAAATCATTCATTCCAACTCATATGAAGCAAACACTACATAATTCTACTTAAGTTTATTTATCTTAAAATCAATCTTAGAATATAACGTAAATTTGCCGTTACAAAACAAATAATATGGTACTACCATAGTTTTTTATGGTATTACCATGGTTGAACCATAATAACCATGGTATTTCCATGGTACACACGGTTCTACCATGGTACACATGGTACATATGATTCTCCTATGGCATTGCCATCATGGTGGTACCACATGCAGAGCTGCCAACCTTGTGCAGCCAAAAAAAAAAGGAACCATGATGGCAAAAAAAAGGAATTTCAAGCAAAAAGAAAGGAATTCATTAAAACGAAAATGTTTTAGTTGGTATTTTGGTATTATTGGCGTTTCATTCTTTTTGAGAATATGTTTCAACCTAAGTTTTTCATTGAATTTGTGATCAAATCAACATTTTAAGGCAGTTGGAAGGCATGCGGTATGTTAAACAAAACAAAAAAAACGTAAAAAACGTAGTGGTTGGCAGCTCGCCACATGCAATGAGAAAGTGTGATACATGAAATGAAAATATTTAGAGAGTGGGAGAGAGATGAAAGGATGGCTTACCGAGAAAGTATCCTCATAATGTACATGTAGGCAATATGACTTTGAGTATTCACTTTGTAAATATACGATACCTTGTCTGTTGGAGCTGTTGAAACGTGTCTCCTTCTATCCCACTCTCACCCACTGGGAATCTCTCTAAGATGTTTAACTTTTCTTTGAGCTCTCCTATATTTTTGATCATCATCTGCTCTCTCTGGGCAGAGTCCTTCAGGAGCTGCTTCATATCTCCAATTACACCATTCTGGAGAAGAAAAAAAAAAAAAAATCAAATTCTCGGTAAACAAGAGGAAGTTATATTATAACAATAATAATAATAATAATGGGTTCTTGTATAGCGCTCATTATTACCCTGGCTTTAGCAGGGCTGCCATACGGCGCTCTAGCATTTCAAGGAATAAATTCCTACCAGGTACCCATTTAATTCACCTGGGTGGAGTGTGGCAAATGTAGATCAATGTCTTGCCAAAGGAAATTATGGTTTTCAGTTCTAGGAAGCTACTTGACAGCAACAACAACAATTCTTCTATATGTATTAAATGGTGTGTAAAGCAATTTGATCACCAGTAAAATGGCATGTATGCTTTCATCACAATAAAACCATCACTGTTATCAAGAATAAAACCACCATATTAACCTTTGCCACCTAAACCACAAAAACATCTGCCACCATCATCCTCATCATCATCATCTCCACCACTATTATCATCATTATGATCATAACTATCTTTGTTATCACTGTCACCATCATCATCACCACCGTAATCATTGCCATCATTGTCACCATCATCTTCATCACCATCATCATAATCATCATCATCATCACCATCATCTTCATCACCATCATCTTCATCACCATCATCTTCATCACCATCATTGTCATCATCATAATCATTGTCATCGTCATCACCATCATCATCATCATCATCATCATCATCACCATCATCATAATCATCACCATCATCATCATCATCATCACCATCATCATCTCTATCAGCGACATCATCACCTCTTTCCTCATCCTCACCTTTTTCTGCACGTCTTTCTCCATACCCCTCATCTTATCTTCATACATCCTGGTGACAACGATAGACTTCCAACTCTTACTGTCTGTTCCTTCCAGCTTTGGTCCTCTGGCTTGCTCTATGGCTAGCTTCTCTTGAATCTGAACACGGGAAAGCAACATATACATTTAAAGTGACTCAGATTTTCTCAGATTCTGAAACAAAATCCTGGATTTAGCTCATGCTGCAATCATAATTATTTAACCTGTAGGTCAGTCAGGAACCCCATGACTTTTACAAGCCGATCACCTGTCTGATTATCAAGATATTTATGATTGGAAATCAAAATGTCAATAACCGTTTTCCTAACCCTAATAGTCTATTGGGGCAAACGAGTATGGTAAAACTGGTCACTCAAAGTTTTTTACTTTTTTGAGGCACTTCATGAAATTTTTGAAGCGCAATTTTTTTAGGGCTTCAATATTACACCATATCACAGACACTGATAACACGTAGGGCCATGCATCTCAGATTTAACATTGTTAAACGATGCCTTTAACAATTAAATTATTCATACCCTTACCAAGTTTTTAAATTTTCTAAGCATGTGAAAATATTTATCTGTCCCGAGTTATGTTTCTTGAGAATGTGACACATCGAAGCTTGCACCTCAAAGTATTCAACAAAGGCCCTAATTCAATCAGTTCACCTTTCCTTCTTGAGTTACGAGAAACACATAACACATCAAATTTACTAGGGGTATGGATGATTCAGTTGTTAACTGTAAATCACTAGCGACTTCATATACATTGAAAATTTAAATTCCTGCTTAGCACGTATTGATAGATGCAATAGAAAGTACCTACAGAAAAAACAATACCTCTGGCTACTTTGTTGCGGAGGCATAAAAATGTTCCACTTCTTAAATTAAACATTTCTTCATTTATAACGGTTACCAATTGAAATACACAGGGTTTGAATAACTTGACAGGCCTTTCAGAGCTTTCATGAAGAGTCACTATCATCCATCAAGTTGTGATAATCTCTCTCTGGCTTTCTTGTATTCTTCACTTATACATATTCCCTTTTCTTCGATCTCCTCAAACATTCACGTTCTTGCAAATTATCACTTGAGCGTATAAAAACAGCTAGTCCTCTCGTAGCAGTCGATATCTCAATATTATATACCTCACTTAAGAAATCCCGCCATCTGATTGGTCAAAATTGGAGTCGTGATTTTAGCAGTTCCCGTAAAGAAACGAAAAATGCCAATACCGGTTAATAGTCCAAAAGTGAGATCCCTCAAAATTCTGGTTACCATGAAAATAGTAAATTTGCTGAGACACCCATCGGTTTACATGTTAAAATGTTCTTTGTGCGAGCGCGGATACATACAGTGCTTTTTGTCTGCGATTCCCTCGGCACGGCGCCCACCAAGGCGCGCCTCATGGTCATGGCAGTTTCCTTGAGCATATAAAAACAACCTCTCAAAGCAGTCGATATCTCTATACAACTACTTGGACCTAACTGGTAATATAAACATCTACAGAACATATTCAGAAGAAAATAACTTCTATAAGATATGAATAAATGAAAACACACCTCGTCCAGTTGTCTTTGCAACCTGTTCTTATCCGTGGTGATCTCCGCAAGATTGACCCTTAACCTTTGACCTGAGTCGACCTCCCTTTGAAGCTGTTGCCTCAGTCTCTCGTTCTCTGCCATGGCCTTGACAACGCCCTTCTGGGTGCTCTCGTACCGGGTCGAGAGCTGACCTCCGATCTGGTGCTTCGTCTTCGTTAGCTCCTCCTGAAAGTACAAACAGAACAGAACAAATGATAATCAAGGATCATGTATAGCCATCATCATCATCAATAACAACATCATAATTTCAACATTATCATCATAAATATCACCATCAACATTACTATCTTCATCACAATCGTCACCATCACCACCACCACCATCATCACCATCATTATCCTCCTCATTAACATCATAAGTATAACCACCATCACCACCACCCTCATCGTCACCATCGTCATTATCATCATCAATATCATCACCACCATTATCATCTTCACCATCATCATCACCATCATCTTCTTCATCCTCCTCCTCCTCCTCGTCACCATTATCATCATCATCATCACCACCATTATCATCTACACCATCATCATCTTCTTCATCCTCCTCCTCCTCCTCATCGTCACCATTATCATCATTATCATCATCATAATCATCACCACCATTATCATCTACACCATCATTCTCATCTACACCATCATCATCATCATCCTCCTCTTCCCCCTCCTCCTCATCCTCCTCCTCCTTCTCTTTCTCCTCTTTCTCTTCCTCTTCTTTCTCCTCCTCCTCCCTCTCTTCTTCCACCTCCTCCTCCTCCCTCCCTCTCTTCTTCCTCCTCCTCCTCCTCCCCCTCCTCTTCCTCCACCCCCTCTTCCTCCACCTCCTCCTCTTCCTCCTTCTCCTCCTTCTCTTCTTCTTCTTCCTCCTCACCTTCAATGCTTTATTCTGGTCCTTGAGTGCATGTATCTCAGTCTGAGTGGTGACACCCGGAGCTTTCTTCAGCTGTTCATTCTCCTGTTGAACCCTCTCAACGACCTTCTTCATCAGGCCTACAGTTCTCTCCAGTTCCGGGACGGACTTCCCACTTGTACCCTAGAAAACAACAGTTAAAAATGAAATATGACTCTTAAGCAGGGCTCCAACTTAGCCGAGTTGCGGCCTCGAGTTGTGGCGAGCTGGCTCAATCTTATGGCAAGCCGTTTTATCATTAAAACATATTTCTTGATATCAAAAAATAATTTTACGTTGTAAAGCAATGGTGATTCTTGATATCAAGAATTGAATTTGTGATAACAAGAATTAGATTTCGTGATATCAAGAAATGTGTTTTAATGATAAAACTGCTTGCCATAAGATCGAGCCAGCTCGCCACAAATCGTGGCTCCAACTCGGCTAAGTGGGAGCCCTGCTTTAGAAAGCACTCAATATGAAATAAAATATAAGATAAAATGAAAAATAAACAAATTATGTGTTGCTTTGCAGAATAAGTAAGATTAACTAATTAACCAGAAGCATACTATAGCAATTAAAAAAAAAAATCTCTCTCTCTCTCTATCCCTTAACAATGAACACATGTGATTTATTACCTTCTTCGTAGTCTCACCACTTGATGTACCAGCCAGTTTACTTGCTGCAGCTCTACTCTTCTTTCTCTCCTTCTCCAGATCAGGCTTCAGAGCCTCATTGTGTATCTCTCTCTCTCTCTCTCACTCTCCCTTAACAATGAACAAATGTGATTTATTACCTTCTTTGTAGTCCCACCACTTGATGTACCAGCCAGTTTACTTGCTGCAGCTCTACTCTTCTTTCTCTCCTTCTCCAAATCAGACTTCAGCGCCTCGTTGTACCTATCCAGGTCCTCCACCCTCTGTTTGAGGCGAGGGCCATCCCTCTTGGCCTGCTCCGCTTCAAACCTCAGCTCCAGGTTCTCCTGCGACACCTCCAGGAGCTGACGCTGGAGCTCCGTCTCCCTCGAGGCTGATCGGAAGGCAGGAGCGCTGGCTGATGTTCTAACTTCATCCTGGGTAGGAGAGAAAGGGAAATGAGCTTGGGTGGTATTCTCAAATGCGGACTAACTTTAGTCCATGGTTTAATCCACCGACTAAGTATAGAATGCCAAGTGTCCATAAGAATATATTTTTGAATAATTTGGTATGTCCCTAAATTACCATAATAACATAATGATATCATAGTGATACGGTTGATTATTAATTATGTTATTAAATTTATTTTGATTTGGTGACAGATTAAATTATTCAAAAACATATTCATATGGACACTTGGCATTCCATACTTAGTCGGTGGATTAAACCATGGACTAAAGTTAGGCCGCTTTCTGGAATACCACCCCTTAAATTTATTTTCTCTATTTATTCAATAAATCAGGAGGTTTTCCTACTACTAACTTTCAATTTTGCGTGAAACCTTGATTAATTAATGAAAAGACGTCCATTTAGACGATTACATTTCAAATACATTCTATAACTTACTGTCGCAGTGATTCTTTCTCTTTCAGACACGTCAAGTCTCCTCTGAAGGTTCTCTAGCTTTTCGTTCAGGAACTGGTTCTTTTGTTGCAGGTCCTGGACTACTGACCCATGGCCCAGGGCCTGCTGTCTCTGGAGGGATGAGATCTGTCAAAATATTAAGCAAATATTAATTGACTACGAGGGTAATGGTAAAAATTATACAACGCCTACTAAGATTCTTGCAACCTCATTGGTCGATCCTTGATCACATGACATGCGCTAAAAGTACCATTGAACGGCATCATTCCAGCCGTGCAACTCCAGTTGATCCTTTCGCACCATTGCACTCTGACGTCACTAACGATGTACAAAGTATATTGATAGCTAAGTGAAGTCACCGTGCAATGGTGCGAATGGATCAACAGAAATTGCACTCCGCGTAACATAAAGCATGGTACGCCTATGGTGCGCGCATGGTTTGCTGCCTGCTTAATAATAGTGCGCGCTCACTATCGGCAATTTCATCAATAAAAAAACAAACAAAATCGCTGAGATTTAGGCTTAGAAAAACTGTTCTTTAAACAAAAATTGTTTAAATCTCGTTAACGTCAGAGGTGTTGTATAAAACAAATAGTGAATGGTCTTTGTTCGTGCAATGGAACAATAGTTTGCATTCAGTGAAAGATGAATAGACCGTCTCTTATCTTTCACCTCGTTGAAAATCTTGTACCATTGCACTCATGGCCATTCACTATTTGTATACTATCATCGTCGAGGTGATCTCGGGGCTACTAGCCCCGAAATCACAGAGGCGATGATAGTTTGTATCCATTTCCCGAGTAAAGGAGGTTAATATTTGTTTTATATCCCACATCGGCAATAAGGTCTATTTAAAGTGAATTTTACATAATTAAAAGAACTGATTCTGCAGACAGTTTAGCTTCAGCTGGATTCTTCAAAGCACAACATGCATACATGTAATAAAGTTGATGCACGCTCATTTGACATTGACATTTCGCGTAACCTACTTTGCTATGCTTATTCAATGGGCAAGTGGGGCAGCAGCTGTACAAAAGTCCTATCGCAGGGAGTACTTGTGACCTCATTTAGACCAATCATATTGCAAGATTCTTAGTATGCGGGATATAATACAAATTAATCATGAATTTTCTTTTTCTATTCATTAAGATTAACAGTTTTAATACAAAACACAAATTTCAAATAAAAAGGAGCAGAGACAATCACAAAATCAACCCCAAATATCAGGGGTGATAGTGAGCACCCCTTTACTACTCCCCCCCTTGAGTAAAAAAAAGAAGAGGATTCGGGGGGAAAAAATGGCATCTAACAACATTCTCCCCTTTAGAGTAAGAAAATTGGGAGAAAATTGGGAGAAAAAAAAAATCAGGTAAAAAATAAATAAATAAATCGGGAAACCGATTTAAATCTGGTTTTTATCAGGCCTGAAATATAAACACCTTCAATCATACTTGTAAATTCTTTTATTTCTTCATCACAAATAGTTGAGATTATCTGAATTTGGTTTAAATGACATCATTTACTCTTTGACTAAATTACAACTCAATTATTAAAGCTTATCTGTACTAGTGTGCAGGAGGGATTAGACCACCCTGCAAGGTCACTGGACAGGTGGTTATCTCATCAACTCAGCTCTAAATTAACATAAGAAAAAGAGGATCATGGGGGACCAATGGTCACCGGTTCTATATAGAAGGCGCAAGTAGCTATAAGTAGTGCAGTGGGGCTTCAATCGAATCATACATCGTTCGTTCATTTATTAATCTCTATAATTCGTTCAATCAAACTCGTTCAATGAATCACATATTAAGTGCAGTAGAGAGGATAGCTGACAAAGATTCATCTTAGGTCATCATGCACACTATAACAATTCATTACAGTCATTCGTTCATCAATCCATCCATCATCAATTATTCACCTCTTCTTCCAATCGATGGTTCTTCCTTCTTAGATCCTCCATATCAGCAAGGGTAGCTGATGAGGGTTCATCTGATGATGGTCTCTTGAAGGTTTCACCACGGACGCTTGTTTTCTGCCTCTCACTCCTTGAGATTAACAAAGAAATGAAAAAAAGCAAGAGAAAAAAAGGGCATGAATTGATTGGCTCATAACTTTTCTTTCTCTTATCTCATATTCAAAATTTTACTTGTCTATCTCATTTTTTGTTTATTTATGTTCCTTTTTTTCTGCCTTTCCTTTGTTCTCTGCATTAGAGTCAATTTTTTCTTCTTCTTCATGAATCTTTTGCTAAATTCTCACATAAAACTTGATAGTGTGAAAATGAGAGGTAATTTTTATTGATGTCTTAATTAATCAATTGATTTATTTATTCCTTGCATTTGAACACTTAATCAAGAAACACTATATGAACCTTTAATATATGACATTACACTTTTTGTTCTTGTATTCAGTGAGACAAATAAGATTAAAATACAGCCTGAACCTTCTTAAACTTCATGTTTCAGACATATTAGGGTAAGTTAAGATCTTACCAAGGAAGCAAACAAATACAATAACAAGAATATTGTTATATTCTGTTATAAATTGTTTTGTCATGTCTTGTCTTATCTTATTATGTCAGTTTCCTGTCCTATGTGTCCCGAGTTGTCATTCTTTTCTTTTTGTATTTTTTTGATTATTTAGATACTTTAAAATGGTTTATGAAAATATGTTATTATATTATATCTATTTTACTGTGATTATTAAGACACTTTAAAATGATTTATGAAAATAATGTTCATATTATATTTATTCTTGGGAACCTACAAAAACAAGCTATGCTTTCCAGTAGGTTCCTGTTTCATTTCATAATTTTGATCTTATTTTGTCAACTATGTTCTTTATTGTGCAAACAATTATATGAAATGAAATAAAATCAATCAATCAATCAACAAAAAAACAAAAAAAGATAAATTGTATAAAATTCACCTATTGAGGGCCTCCTTCATCATCTTGTTGTTTTTCTGCAGTTGTTCGATCTCTTTATCTTTCTCTCTGAGTTTGGCTTTCAGAGATTCTACTTTCTTCTCCCATCTCTTGCTCTCTTCCCATTTAGCTACCTCTACTGCAGACTGTATTAGAAAACATTTAATATCACAAAAGAAGTTAAAGAGAAGGTTGAGTTCTGGGAAGAGGTGAACAATAATTTATGAATGTTATCATTGTTTTATGCAAATGCGGAAGAACATCAGATAAAAATGTTTCCCTGAAAAGCATGGCTCTTCAAATGCCTTAATATTCTAAATATGGCATGTAACATCGTAAAAATCGGGAGAGATTTTTATGCCACACGGTTTGTGTGGTCCCATATACATCTTCATGTGTACAGTGCTTGTAACTTTACCAAGACTGGGCCAAATTTCTTATCATTTTGATGATTCCAAAACCTTGCAGTACATACCAATACTTATATGTTAGATGATCAACCTTTTCTGATCGATTCCACAACGTTTCTTTCACAATGCAATTGCATGACCAGAACTCAAATTTATCTTTAAGTACAAACACATTTCAAGTACATGTATCTGTTGTTATACACATGGTAACAGTCATAGAAGATACATGTTTAGACACAATGGAAAATAATAATGCTAAAAAACAATGCCTTTTCACAGAAGTTGACTAACGGAAGGCAAATGAATAACAGTACATCAGGTACAGAGAAAAGAAAGAAAGGATCAGAAGGAGTGGAAAGGAGAAAAAGAGAAGAAGGGAAGGAAATAAAGAACAAATGGACAGGAGCAGGAGAGGGAAAAGAGAGGGAGAGAGAATGATGAAGGGAACAAGATGGAAGGAGAGAGCGAAAATGGAAAGAGACAAAGAAGGAGAGGGAAAGGGAAAGGAAAGGAAAAGGCAAGAGGAGAGAGTAGAGAAGGAGGGAGATGATAACTATTAGATGGTTGAGATAAGGGCCTTTTGGGGCATTGCAAGAAAGTTGCAATCAATTGCAAATCCCCAAAATCAAGCGTAAGTCTTGCGATTAATTGCAAATTTGCTATTCATTGCAACTCAACTTTCTTGCAGAACCCCATTAGTAAGGGGGAGAGAGAGAGAGAGAGAGAGAGAGAGATAGGAGGGGGGGGGGGGGAATAAAAGCTAGATTTAGTTAACTTTCTTTAATTGTTAAAACTTTAATCCCAACAAAATCCTAGGAAATTTAGGTGACTAGTGGGGCGTCGCAAGAAACTTGAGTTGCAATCAATTGCAAATATCACTTGTAATTTTGCAGCTTGCAATCAATCGCAACTTTCTTGCAACACCCCATTAGAGTGGTAAATATACAAAAAATTGATGAGGAGGAGGCAAGGGAGATGGAGAGTTGATACCTGTTCTTTCTTACTGCCCGTCTCCGTGGTCTTCTTGCTACTGATAAGATGAGCTTCCAGATGACGTACCTTTCTCTTCAGAGCTGATACCTCATCAACATCTCCTATATCTCTCTCTGGTTCCTAGATTTATAGCCAGAAAATGGTTTATAAAGTGGCTAGATATCACACACGTCACCATACTTGGTCACACATAACATATTAAATGTAATTCTGATTATAAACACAAATTATTACTTTCTCGCATGACAAAGAGTTTCATTCATTAAAAACTAAGAAAAGAAAAGAACAATAATAACAAAACAGTTACACTCATTCTATATTATACAAAAAGTAATGAAAACTTAGAATTACCACTCTCCTGTCTCTGTGTATAGTTCTATAGATGCTGGAAATTTAAAAAACACCCCAACTCCACTTACTTCCTTTTCCTTTTCTCTAATAAAACTAAGCAAAATCCAACTTTGATGCACTGCAAACTATCAGTTGGGTGGTACATAAAGAGTTAAAGTCTTAAGTTGGGCTTTCAAGGAAAGCCCTGTGTTATAATTGGTGCCTGCTGTCTGGCTAACTTTGACAGATATGACAAGTGAGCAACTTTTCTTCTCATCTTTTCTTTCTCCTCCTCTTCTTGTTCTTGTTTTTCTTCTTCCTTATTTCTCCTCCTCCTTCTTTCTTTCTTTCCTATTTCTTCTTCTTCTTCTCCTCCTCCTTCTTTCTTTCCTATTTCTACTTCTCCTTCCCCTTCTTCTTCTTCTTCTTCTTCTTCTTCTTCTTCTTCTTCTTCTTCTTCTTCTTCTTCTTCCTCCTCTTCCTCTTCCTCTTTCTCTTCCTCCTCCTCCTCCTCTTCTTCTTCCTCCTCCTCCTCCTCCTCTTTCTTCTCCTTGGAGCACTAAAAGAGTTAATAATTCAAGATATTCATCTTACCTGTTGAGTTGTTTGAAGCTTCAAGACTTCTACTTCTCGGCCTAGATCATCTCTCTCTGACTCCATCTTGTTCACTCTCTTCGTCTTCTTTTCTAACTCCTGTGAGAACAACACCGGCATAGGAATTATGTAAGAAGGTAGTTTGGAAAAGAAATAATCAAAAAATAACTTAAATTACAATCAATTTTGATAACTTACTGGGATAACAAAGAATAAATTTAAAATCTAGGTCCAAACTAAACAGTAATAGAAGAATAATATGAATTGCTGGATATCATTTCTTGTTTCTGAAAAGATCAATATAATTCTATCCATGACATTTTATTCTTTTTCTCGTTAAATTGCTGTGTACAACAGAACACTGTTGCTTTAATGTTGCTATATTGTAAAGCTTATTACAATGAGCTTTAATACTTGCAGTCAGACCACGATCAAACACACATTCATAACAAATAAGTTTAAAGAATAACAGCCTGACATGGCATGTATGATGATTTATTTTCCAATTTTTTTCTTCAATTCAATTCACTTTATTTAGATTTCATCTATGTTTAAAACATTTGTAAAAATACATCAATTAAAACATGCAATTTCATACATAAATACAAATGAATGGTAACAAAACTAGATTGGGCACGGCTTCCCTAATAAGACAGGATTCGGTAAACAATAAAGGTGAGAAACAAATATCAAGTTAAGTATATCAAACAGAATAAGTGAGGAAAAAAAAAGCATTTTGTACCACACAAACCCACAATAAAACATGACAGGACACGAAGTGAAAAGGAGATATCCCACTGCTGCCACCATGTTGAATGATCAGGGACCCATTTCACAAAGCCTTTTTTCAATGACAAATGACAAAAATCAGTGACAAATCGGCTGATAACCAATCAGAAGCAAGGATTTCAGTAGCTTATAACAAAAACTGTCATTTGTCACTGATGACAAGTTTTGTGAAAAGGGGTCCTGGAGGGTGTTTCACAAAGCCTGTTTTCAATGACAAATGACTAAAATCAGTGACAAATCGGCTGATAACCAATCAGAAGCAAGGATTTCAGTAGCTTATAACAAAAACTGTCATTTGTCACTGATGACAAGTTTTGTGAAAAGGGGTCCTGGAGGGTGTTTCACAAAGCCTGTTTTCAATGACAAATGACTAAAATCAGTGACAAATCGGCTGATAACCAATCAGAAGCAAGGATTTCAGTAGCTTATAACAAAAACTGTCATTTGTCACTGATGACAAGTTTTGTGAAACGCTCCCCAGATTGACGGATAAATAAGAGATCATTGTAGACAATGTTCATGAATAAGTGGCCATCTTGAAAGTGCTTTATTCTGGTATTCCTCCGCCAATCGTGGCCTCGTTACGCACATCAATGAACTATTGGTGTTGTTCATATAGTACCACAACAGAGGGAACCTGATACATGTATAAGAACATGCTTTGCTAAACATGATAGATTTAGACTAACCTCTTTGACCTCATCCAGATCTTTTGTCATATTTGACACTTGACCTTTGAACTTTTTAACATCTCTCCTAGCATGGTCTAGTCTCCCCTGAGTCTCTTCTAGGACATCTTTTAATTTCTTGGTTTCCTTCTCAATCAGCTTCTGGACATTGATCTGTTGCTCCTGGTCAGAGGCCTGAGACTTGGCGTTCTGCTGCGCGGTGTCGACCATGTCAGCTCGTAGCTGTAACAATGCCTGGCTTAGGGACTGTGGATTGAAAGTATAGAAACATAAAAATCAATATATGGGACTACATTCAGGAATCATGCAAAATCTCTTCTTGGACATTTTTCAATTTGTTGGTTTCCTTCTCAATCAGCTTCTGGACATTGATCTGTTGCTCCTGGTCAGAGGCCTGAGACTTGGCATTCTGCTGGGCAGTGTCGACCATGTCGGCTCGTAGCTGTAACAATGCCTGGCTAAATGACTGTGGATTGAAAGTATAGAAACATGAAAATCAATATATGGGACTACATTCAAGAATCATGTAAAAATGCTACGAGGCTTGTGCTTTGGCATTCCATTGGGCAGTGCCGACCATGTCAGCCCGTAGCTGTAACAATGCCTGGCTTAGTGACTGTGGATTAAAAGTATAGAAACATGAAAATCAATATATGGGACTACATTCGGGAATCATGTAAAATGCTCTGAGGCTTGGGCTTTTGCGTTCCATAGGGCAGTGCCGACCATGTCAGCTCGTAGCTGTAACAATGCCTGGCTTATAGTGACTATGTGGATTGAAAGTATAGAAACATGAAAATCAGTATATGGGACTACATTCAGGAATCATGTAAAAATGCTCTGAGGCTTGTGCTTTGACTAAGGTGGTGTTGAGTACGTGGTGGCCAACATGTCATTGTTGTATCCACAGAGGTTAACATTTATTAATTTGAACATAATAATAATAATAGTCACATTTGTATAGCACTTAATACGTATTAAAGCGCTTTACATTGTATTTATTATTACCCTGGTCATTGGACTAACTTGCTAATCCGCACATAATAGTGAACATGCTCCGCTCTCTGGGGAGTATTCCCAGAAACCATTTAGCTAACCTTTATGTTTCTTTGATTCTGGCCTCCAGTGTAAGTCACTGCTAAAATCTCCTGTAAAATAGGATAGCTGCACTGTATGTGAAAAATTATCCACTGATATAAGTAATTAGCCCCATAAATATTCCATGAACCTACCTTATGTTGTTTCTCTTTGAGAGAGAGTTCATTCTTAAGTCTATCCACCATGTTCTTCATGGTGGTCGTAGGCGCCTTAGAGTTTGCTGCCCTCTGTTGGTCAATCTCCGTCTCTAAGCGTTCAATCTCCGCCTCCTTCTCCTTGATGGTCTGGAGATGGTTGGAGATCTCAGATTCTAGCTTTGTGACTTGGCCATTGTGCACTGCTGTGAGTCTAAGATATGATCAAAAGTAAACAATAAACAAAATAAACAAAAGAAATGACAAAGGACCTAGAATCGATCCTTGAGGAACACCAAATGAAATATTAGAAAACCCATCTTTTTTTCTACTCAGTTTCAGACATATTATCCATCAAGTGAAATCCTCTTGCAAGAAAGTAATTTACTACAATGCAACAAATACATGTTCTTTTTCTCGTGGAGTATCTTTTCCAAAATTAAATGATTAAATTAGAGAAACCAAATACATCCTTCATCTTTTCAAAGTTGGTTTCATGTATGCATGATAGAAATAATTCTATATTATTGCTCTTTATACTCAATCTGTGTATTCTTCTTTTTCTCCTTCTTCTATTTTAAGACCACATCTAAATTGCGCCCTCCCCTATGCATTCATGTTGGCATAAAGATAAATTTACTTATTTTCTTTTTGATCGAAAAGTAGTAGGGGTATAATACCAAGGGTATTATCTTGAATTCTGAAGACCATATATGGAAGGCTTTGTTTTCTTAGGTGAGTTGAAACAATTTTAATCTTACTTTTCTGTTTTTCTCTGAAAGTCTTTAGTCTTCCTGTTGAGTACATCTTTCCACTTAGCGACCTCTGTATGAGCAGCCTTGAGTTTGACTGACATAGCAGCCAGAGCGTTGTCCTGCTGGGCTACCAAGTCTTCTAACTCCTGCAGGCGGGCAAACTCCTTGCTGCCTGGGACCGGTGGGGCAGGTTTGTTCGCTAGGTCCTGAAATATAAATACGCATACATTAACTCATATCCTGCCATAAGGCCTCATGCACGCTACCGTTATAGTGCTTTGTACACGCGAGCGAGCCACAGCTTAGCTGCTTTATGCATGCATGCTCGCATTCGTAGTAGCAGTTATTGTTCATGCTCATTGTACTGTGCTGAGTGCTTTGCACGGGCTATTGATTGCCCCATCAGATTATCAGATTATCTCTAAATAAACTTGGCACAGGGGGATTTGTGGCTGGCACAATGGGGATTAGCCCTGTGGCACTGGGCTGTATTCATTATGGCAGGATAAGAGTTAAAGATACTATGTCCCATTTGCAGGCCAAACAAAATGAAAAGGTTGAATTCTAACGGCATTTGAAAGATAAAATTAATTTAGAACTTCCCTCTAAACAAAAGGGCTTGGAAATGTCTTTTTGTGGAAAAATAGGGACAGCTAGTTGTCAAATCGAATTAAGCAATCTGGGTCGCTTGGAGAAGATGGGTGGCGGGAATGGCTCGACGTTTCGAACAGGTTGACTATCCGTCGTCAGGAGTGGAAAATAGCTGGCGTGCTTGAGCTAAGTCACTGTGGTGCGAACGTGGGGGAAATATACATGACCGTGTGAGCTTGAGCTTGAGGACCCCTCAATCCTCCCTCTCTCTCACATGGTGGACCCGCAAGTCTACTGTATACAGTGATTTAGTTTGCTTTCCTCTTCCCCGGCAGCCAACTGATGCACTTGGAGGACCTCCAGGAAGATTGTGCATTTATAACTGACATTCTCTTAATGTTTGTTTACTCAAATTTATATTGTTATATTTTTTGTGAATTGCTGAATAAATGATAATAATAATAATAATAAAGGTTAGGAACATACCATTGCTGCTTTCTTAAACTTGTTGAATGCTAGATCATTCTGAGCGTGAAGCTTGAGCTGTAAATCATGTATCTCTGTCATATACTGCCCGCTCTCATCAGCCGATTCCTGTCATATGAAAAGACATAAACAAGTCAAAGGTCAAAGGTCATTCTGTGTAGATTGAGCTGTAAATCATGTATCTCTGTCATATACTGCACGCTCTCATCAGCCGATTCCTGTCATATGAAAAGACATAAACAAGTCAAAGGTCAAAGGTCATTCTGTGTAGATTGAGTTGTAAATCATGTATCTCTGTCATATACTGTGCGCTCTCATCAGCCGATTCCTGTCATATGAAAAGAAATAAACATGTCAAAGGTCAAAGGTCATTCTGTGTAGATTGAGCTGCAGGTCAGGGTCTAATTTTAGGGAAATCACCATGAGTACAAGTTTGTTGACACAGCATTAAAATGCATGTATTAGTGGATAACACATGTTTCCATGGGATGTCAGCAAACTTGTTTTCAAAGGTCAAAGGTTAAAGGTTATTCTGTGTAGATTGAGCTGAAGGTCAGGGTATAATTACAGGGAAATCACCATGAGTACAAGTTTGCTGACATAACATTAAAATGCATGTATTAGAAGTTAATACGGTTTCAATGGGATGTCAGCAAACTTTTTTCAAAGTCAAAGGTTAAAGGTCATTCTGTGTAGATTGAGCTGCAGGTCAGGGCACTACTTCATGAAATCCTCATCATAATAATAAGAATAATAAAAATAAAACGGTGCTTATATAGCGCTTTCTACATAAATCTCTAGGTTCGCCCACATAACGATAACATGCATGTATCAAAGTTAACACGCATTTCAATGGGATGTCAGCAAACTTGTTCAATAATGAGTTCATGAAACGATGCCAATGTTTGCTATCTCTCTCATGTAACGTGCATGCTCATCACCTGATTCCTACAATAACAGAAACAAACCGGCAAAACAAGTAACATACACCAAGGATAAAAAGAGTAAATTATCACTTTCAGATAAAGGTGAGTTCTGGTCATCTGATTGCATTGTGAAAGAAAAGGTGTGGAATGGATCAGAAAAAGTTGATCATGTAGCATGCACTGCAAAGTTCTGGAGTCATCAAAATCATAATAAATTTGGCCCAGTCTTGGTAAAATAGCACTGTACACAGAAAGAGGTTTATGGGACTACACAAATGGTGTTGGGGCTACCAACCTTGATTTCCTTATCTTTCTATGCTCATTACTCAGCCAGTATACATTTTCTACCAAAATTGTTTGGCAAATGACATTTATTTGTAATCTTGAACATTCAGTGTAGGTTTTGTTTGATTCTGTGAGAATTCTTCTTTTTTTTTTTTTTACCAGAACTCACCTTTATCTTTAACCAACTACCCAATCTATCCAGTAAAGGGAGGAAAGACTCAAAGATGTGTAACACACACCCACATTTGTAGCAACACACCTTCAGTTTAGATTACATGATACTGAATTAGAGACGATAAATATAAAGTCAATGACTATTTTATAATAAAGGGAGACAAATAAAAAAAAAATGCAAGTGAGTAATGTACAAGGAAGCAATTAGCATGTAAACCTATACAATTAATGAATAACATAATATAAAAAGATAATATTCATTTTACAACAAAAAATATAGACTAGAAACAAAATAATAGTTTTTCTTCTGGTTGTCTTACCTTTCTTGATTGTTCTAAGAGGTCAATGTACTTCTGCAATGCTTCCTCCTTCTGTTGTATACGATTCTAGAAAAAAGAGAACAAATTAGAATAGATAATAACAATAATGATAATAATATTCTGCTTATAAAGCGCTTAATATAATGTCTCTTAATAGTGCTTTACAGATATACTATTACCCCGGTCATTGGATTCAGTGCTTGCCCACACACATCTTCACCTTCTGGGGAGCATTCCAGCCAGGCGTTACTTGACGCTCAAAAACTGTTTGACCAACAATGACAGTCGCATCCTACCAGATACCCATTTAACACCTGTGTGGAGAGTAGCAAGTGCCGGTTAATATCTCGCCAAAGGATATTAGTGCCGTGTCGGGATTCGAACCCTTGACCTTCGCATCTCCAGTCAAGCGCATAAGATCACTGCAATATAGAGGAACCCTCCTCCCACCCTCCTGTACCTAAGATCTCATCTGCAGAGTGTCAAAAATAAGAAACCCCTAATGCATATGGACAGAGCATCAATATATGCACTCAAAGGACACATTTAATCTATCACAAAAGCTTTGAAGAAAATTCATAATCATCATATTTTATATAACAATATATCGGGGTAGTTGTTTGAGAAATTTCTGTTTTAGGTGCACTTATATGTACATGTAAGCCTTTCATCTGAGTCTTTGCTACTTCGAGAACCTGTAATTGTTTGAGTTCACACGTCTCATTATCACACATGTACCTCTACACATGTAGGTGTTCACACAACATAGCATACCTGTAAGCCTTCCGAGTCTGCGCTACTCTGATGGCCTGTTTGTGTTCACACATCTCATAATCACACATGTACCTCTACACATGTAGGTGTTTACACAACATAACATACCTGTAAGCCTTTTATCTCAGTCTGCACTTCTCTGAGGACCTGTTTGTGTTCACATGTCTCATAATCACACATGTACCTCTACACATGTAGGTGTTTACACAACATAACATACCTGTAAGCCGATCTCAGTCTGCACTTCTCTGAGGACCTGTTTGTGTTCACATGTCTCATAATCACACATGTACCTCTACACATGTAGGTGTTTACACAACATAACATACCTGTAAGCCTTTTATCTCAGTCTGCACTTCTCTGAGGACCTGTTTGTGTTCACACGTCTCATAATCACACATGTACCTCTACACATGTAGGTGTTCACACAACATAACATACCTGTAAGCCTTTTATCTCAGTCTGCACTTCTCTGAGGGCCTGTTTGTGTTCACATGTCTCATAATCACACATGTAGGTGTTCACATAACATACCTGTAAGCCTACTATCTGAGTCTGCGCTACTCTGAGGGCCTGTTTGTGTTCACATGTCTCATAATCACACATGTAGGTGTTCACACAACATACCTGTAAGCCTTCTATCTGAGTCTGCGCTACTCTGAGGGCCTGTTTGTGTTCACATGTCTCATAATCACACATGTACATCTACACATATAGGTGTTCACACAACATACCTGTAAGCCTTCTATCTGAGTCTGCGCTACTCTGAGGGCCTGTTTGTGTTTACACGTCTCATTATCACACATGTACCTCTACACATATAGGTGTTCACACAACATACCTGTAAGCCTTCTATCTGAGTCTGCGCTACTCTGAGGGCCTGTTTGTGTTCACACGTCTCATGGATCTCCTTGAAGCGAACCCCTTCAGACATGGCATCCTTGATGACCTCGTCTCTGTCAGACGATGCAGGTAATCTCATACGAAGCTCGTTGATCACACGGTCTCTAGCCAGAAGGTTTCTCTCAGTCTCTGAAAGACTCTTCTCCTTCTCTAATAGTTTCTGTGAGAGAACAAAGAAGGAGGAGAAAACAAAGAGGGAGAGGAGAGGGGAAAAGGGGGAGACAGAGGGATTATGAGAAAGAATGAGAGTGTGAGAAAAGGTTAAGAAAGAGGGAGAGAGGAGAAGGGAAGAAAGCGAGAGATGTAGAGAGAAAAAGAAAAAGAGAGCAAGAGAGAGTGAGAAAGAGATGTTTTGTGAACATAAAAACTGTCGTTGTTTTGCTCACTTTAGATCTGAATTGACGGCATTAAAAAATATGCCACTTTCAAGTGCTCTATATCAGACACTTTCACACATTGAATATACTGGCCTGTTTCTCTGCTGGAAACTTTCAAGAATCTGGACCACACTGAATTTGTAAACTTTAAGAGCATGCCGAAGTTTCTAATTTTACTGTCTACAACCTTGAATACTTTGGGTTTATGAACAGATCTCCTATGCAAAAGGACCCTGCTTTACTGGACTGGTGTCCATCTGCCGCATGTCAATAGAGATGCAAAATCAACAACAAGCAACCTACATATACAGTTAATAACGAAATTATTCATCCCCCTTGTAATTTCAATGTTTTTGTGTTTTTCTCAGGGAAGAAAGGTGGCGTTGTTGAATTTGGGCGTTGATAAATTTGGGCGTTGCTGAATTCGGGCCCTCGTTGAAAACATTTAGATGTAAGCTTAAATATGTCATATTCTTAAGTAACATAAATTGGGGCTAATCAATTTTCACATACTTAAGAAATTAGAAAAACTTGGTAAGGGTATGAGTAATTTAGGTGTTATCTGTGTATGTATTGACAGACAGTTGTTGTTGTTGTTGTTGCGATTAATGGCGTTTCCATCGTCATTCGATGATTTCCGCCAGGCAATGTGAGAGGGCGTAGTTACTGGTCCTCTCTTAATACTTTTACTGTTGGATCGACGATAGCCTAGTGGCGTTGTGTTGTGCAATTAACAATGTCAGTAAAATTGTTAGTAGTTATTTTCTGTATTGTTATTCGGCTTGTTATTTTAAAGAATTCATTAGGAAAGAAAGGATGAAGTGGTTGAATATTTTTTGCGATCAGTTCATTACATTAGGACGTTAGTTTAAAACCTCTCTCCGTAAAATGAAGCAATTTGTACAATTTATACAATGAAGCAATATTTATACCGAGGATAGTACCACTGTCTCTAATAGATAATATAGCAAAACGCAACCAATACTCGATTAATACTTAATTAATACGTAATGAATGTTTATAGCTGAGCATCACAGTTCATTGTACCTTCCACTGCCTTTTAAAAAAGCTACCACCTTTCCTATATATTCCTCATTTCCTAGTAAGTGACCTAGATTTGGATTTTGGGTTTTTAGTGCTCTATACATTCTCCTTCGTTGTCTTGCATATTTTGGACATGATAATAAAAAGTGCTCAATTGTTTCTATCGTTTGGCATTCTACACACAATCCAGTGTCGTGTTTTCTAATTAAATATTTATAGTAATTCAGGTTACATTTACCAAGTCTGAATTGGTGGATTAATCTTTCGTCCTTTCGGTTCAAACCTTTGATTTTAAAAACATTATTTACATTTGTATTGATGCTATACAAGTGTCTTCCATTCTCTGCTTTATCCCAGAGGCTTTGCCACATGGATTTATAAAAAATATCTGATTCACTTACGAACTCACTTTTGTTTTGGTTTACTATTATATCAGTGTTTTGTTTTTTTGAAGCTTGTTTTGCCAACAAATCAGCTCTTTCATTTCCTGGTAGGCCGCAGTGGGCTGGTACCCATTCAAGGTTAACATCTATCCCGAAGGAGTTTATAGCAAATAATTTTTCATAAATCTCAACAATTATGCTGGATTCTTTCATATTCTTTATGGCTTCTAAAGCTGATGCTGAATCTGTTAAAATCACTACTGCAATTGGATGATATTCATCTATCCATTCCAGTGCCATTAATATAGCTACCAGTTCTGCTCTCATGATGGATATATTGGATGTTTTAAAGCATTTACTTAGGCTTAGTTTTGGGATATAGTAAGCTGCTCCCGTATACCCTTCCTGTTGTTTTGAAGCGTCTGTATAGATTCTTAAACAGTAATTCCATTTTTTCTTAATGACCTCTACAGCATAATTTTTTGATTCTATTGATGAAGAAAACTTCTTAGAAACAAAATCCTTTATTTCTGTAGATATACTTGGCTTCTTATAGTGCAAATAAGGTTTAACCGTCATGCATTCAGTGAGCTTTTCAATATTTCCTATTTCCAAGTTCCTCAATCTTTTGACGAAAGGACCTTGGCCCATTTTCCAAGAGTAACTTTCATATTGCCAACACGGTAATAAGACTTTTTTGGTAGGATGGTTAATTTTAGCTGCATGTAAATAATAATGATATTTATCAATAAACATATTCCTCCTGAGTTGCAATGGCATTTCCCCACATTCAACTTGTAAAGCCTGTAATGAAGTTAGATAAACTCCTCCAGTAATAATTTTAAGAGCTTGGAATTGTATGGTGTCTAATTTCTTTTTAAGAGAATTACTCGCGCCATCATAGGCTTCACTTCCATAATCTAACACAGAGCGGATTAAGCCTTTATAAACATAGTGAAGTATTTCCGAGTTATTGCCCCATTTGGTACCAGCAATACACCTCATAAGATTAAGTCTTTTTTTGCATCTTATTGAAATTTCATTTATATGTTTACTCCACGTCAATCTCGAGTCGAACCATACTCCAAGGAATTTGTATTCTTTTTCTAATTGAATACTTTGACTATATATCTGTAAATCAATATTTTTCTTTTCCTTTCTGCCGAATACTACGGCTCTTGATTTTGAGGATGAGAGATGCATACCCCATCTATCACACCATTTTTCAATTAAGCCTAGAGCCGCCTGTAACTTTTTTTGTACATGTGTCATATTTCTGTGCGAAAACCAAATACAAATGTCATCAGCATACAATGATATTTCTACAGTATCCTGAATTCGTCTAAGATCATTGATCATGAAATTGAAAATTAAGGGACTTATCACGCTCCCTTGGGGAATGCCTATATTACTTTTTTTTGGTTCTGATATGTAGTTTCCCACTCTAACACGATTCACTCTGTTAGACATGAATGCATGAATCCATTTTAAAATCTTACCTGTGAAACCTTGATTATATAATTCGTAAACTATGCCTTGTCTCCATACTCTGTCATACGCCTTCTCTAGGTCAAGAAAAATCACAACTGTATGTTCTTTATTTGCCATTCCTTTTTGAATATCTGTTTCTAACTTAATTAAATGGTCAGTTGTACTTCTATTCTTCATAAAACCCGATTGTATGGGAGTAATAATATCCTCTCTCTCGATATACCATGAGAGTCTGTTTTTCACAAGTCTTTCCATTAGTTTACACAGTGTTGGGGTTAGAGAGATTGGGCGATAAGACGACGGGTTTGAAGCATCTTTTCCTTTTTTTAATATCGGAATTTGAATAGCCTCAGTCCATTGTCTAGGCAATATACCTCTATTCCATATTCCATTATATAGTTCTAAGATCATCTTGATAATTTCTTCCGGAAGGTTGCTTATCATCTTGGAATGAATGCCATCCTTCCCTGGAGCAGTGTTTTTTAATTCTAGTAGAGCACTATTAAGCTCACTAAGTCGGAAATCTTCATTTAATACATTTTCCTCGTGGTTTTGCATGTTATTAATAATTTCTAAAAGTTTTGTTTCACTTTCTTTTCTCTTGACTATTTCTTCTTTCCCTACAGCTAAATCTAGAGAGTTAAAAACGTTCAAAAACATATTTGCTTTTTCAGTAGCTGTTTTACCAATTACCTTTCCAGCTTCCATAATCAAATTCGGTATTGATTGGTTCGTACTTTTTTGTATGTCTTTGATCTTCTTCCACACGGCACCAATGTCAGCTGTCCGATTGAACTTCCGACAATAATCTCTCCAATATTCCCTTTTTGCTTTTCGGATAACTGATTGTGTAATTCTTTTTTTCTCCATATATATCTGAAAATCCTCATATAGGTGAGTTTTATACATGAAACGATTTTTTGCAGCGTTTCTACTTTTGACCGATTCTGTACATTCCTTCGTCCACCAATGTACCGGTTGTCTCGCTTTATGCTCGGTACTTACCTTTTTGGTTAATTTGTCAATAGAGATCAGAATAATGCCGTTAAGAATATCAAGCTTACCTTGCAGGTCTGCTTCCTGGTATTCTTTTTTGCAGTCCTTCATTTGGTTCTTTATCTCCATTTTGTACAGTTTCCAATCAACTTTATTTAAAGAACTTCTTGCAAATAACCTTGTATCTTCGTTCTTTTCAAATTTTCCTTCTTTTGGGAGGTTCTTTGAAACAAAAGGAAGATCAAAGCTGATTAAAAAGTGGTCACTTCCAAAATTTTGTTTCTGTACAGACCATCCGCTAAGTTTTGCTAATTCCTTGGTCACAAATGTTAAATCTAGGCAAGAGAAACGACCTGTGTGGGGGTCTATCCTTGTCGAGGTACCTTCGTTTAAAAGCACCAGATCATGTTTATGCATAAATTCTTCCACTGTCCTCCCGTTCGCGTCTATGTCCTTACTACCCCATATTGGATTGTGAGAATTAAAATCCCCGCATATTATCACTTGATTCTTACAATATAATATCATTTCGTCGAGCGCTGGTGCTGCAATTTTTTTGCAAGGGTTATAAAAGTTGACAAGTGAAAAGATGTGATTATGCATAAATATATCTATAATTTGATATTCCTGATCATCTGGTGTTTTTATCACTTGGAAAGTAACTGACTTATGTATATAAAATGCTAAACCTCCTCTTCTGTTTTTTCTATTCTTTGTTATCAACGTATAATCTGGAAAACTGATGATATTGTAATCATCGTACCAGGTTTCCTGTAGGCAAATAATACTTGGCTTTTCTTCTTCACTTATGGCACTTTTAATTATTTTGGTGTAAAATTCAAAGCCATGAGCGTTCATAGATTGAGCATTCCACTGAAACACTTTACCCATGATAGAGCATAATGCAAATTATATATGCACATGAAAGTGACAATTGAATAATTGTTCTGTAATATAATTGGTTTGTACAATAGTCATCAGGCATGAAAGAAAGACAGATGAGAGATAGACAGGAAGAAAGAAAGAGAAAAAGAAGGAAAGAAGGGAAAGAAAGAAAAGAAAGGTGCCAGAGAGGGCTAA
Source organism: Strongylocentrotus droebachiensis (assembly GCA_035222895.1). Classification (NCBI taxonomy): domain Eukaryota; kingdom Metazoa; phylum Echinodermata; class Echinoidea; order Camarodonta; family Strongylocentrotidae; genus Strongylocentrotus; species Strongylocentrotus droebachiensis. The sequence continues at coordinate 61,444 of JAVYIG010008070.1, forward strand.
GGCGTTGGCCATATGATGTTGGGGGCCCACGCCTATACTCTGTAATTATTTTAACCTCTCATGAATCATTTCTGGATGTATGGTTTGTACACCCAGGCAGCAATGTGCTGCTTCTACCACTAATCGTATCCTGTTCGAATTTGATGTTTCCTTTTCCAAATTATTAATCACAAATACAATAAACGCTAAAAAATCTACACTGTTAACAGTTATTTGAGGATCTTTCTCTTCTGTCTTCTCTCGATGAACTCGATCCGATTCAGGATTCTGGTTTCTCTCATTGAATTTATCTCTTTCATTTCTTTGCGCAGGCTTGTTATTTCGTTCTGTCTCGCTGGAGACTGCTTGTTCAGCCTGCCCTGACGGGACTTTCACATTGTTTTGAGGTTTTGATCTTTCGTTTCTTTGTGAAGGCTTGCTAATTCTTTCTGCCTCTCTAAAGACTACTTGTTTAGCCTGCGTTTGAACAGGATACTTCGTTTCGTGAAACCTTTTTGTTGCAGTAGAGTATGAGATTTTTTCGCTTTGCGTAATAGCGTGTATCTTTACAGCGTCTTTGTACTTGGCGCAGCCGAGATAAGCCGCCGAGTGGTTTTGTTCGCATCTACAACACTTAGGCGTTTCTTTGCTCTGGCATTCATTAAATGCATGTTCTCCTCCACACCGCACACATCGTGCTTTAGAATGGCAACCATCAGCAACATGCCCGAATCTTTGACATTTAAAACAGCGTGGTACTTGTGGCACGTATTCGTAAACCTTGTACCTCTCAAAGGCAAAAATGAGTTCTGTTGGTATTTCTTTTCTTTCAAATGTCAGTAAGACTGACCTAGTGTCTTTCAGTTCACCGTTGATTCTCTTTTTGAATCTCTTTGCATGGACTACTTTATCCTTTTTTAACCATTCCAACAACTCTTCTTCCTGAACTTCAGGATTTACTCTTATTACTGCTTTTCTCTTGTATTCGTTTGGGTTATATGGCGTAACCTTTACTGTCTTTCCTGCAAAATCTATAACGTTTTTCAGTTTCGCTACTTGTTTGGCATCTTTACATATAATTTTCAAACTTTTCCTTCTTCTTTCTACTTGGACTTGTCCTATTTCTTGATGTAGAAATTTCGCCATTTTTGTTGGAGTAATTTGTGCTATATTGTTGTCTACTCCTTCAACTATTACAGTTAGATCTATTTCTTTAGTACTCAGTATTTTTCCCTTTTCTTTAGGAGATTCCACAAAGGTGCTGCTTGTTCTTGGTCTCTTTCTATCTCTCTCAGTATTCCTACTCGTTCTTCCTCTATGAGATATGAAAGTCTGCCAACTCCCGCCCTCATCATCCGTTGTTTCTCCTCCCCCTCCTATATCCATCACTGTTTCATTTCCCGTTCTTTTCTCGGGACTTCTAGTATGCCTACCCCTTGAGTTATCTATCTTAAGTATTGGAGACAGTGGTCCCGATCCTGACTGGGTGCTTTGGCTACAAATAGCCGTGGCAAAAGTTTCGTATGCCTCCTCTCCCGAGGATTCCGCCATTGTAAACTAGCCTAGCAATAGCATATAGATTTCTAGAGGCCAATGATATTATTCAGTTGGTTAATTATTATCTGTTAATATGTGGAATGAAAAGTGCAAGGAAACACGCCGGTTTGGCCAGGTCTTACCCCCAGGTGCAAGTAATTAAAAGCAAATCAGCTCCCGCTGATGTATCGGGCGGTACAAAGGAACCGTGTAAACCGGCGCCAATTCACGCATCGGGAGATCACGTGATCAAGCCACAAAGTCCCGCGGCGCCAGAATCTACTTCCGTAGAGCCCGATGCTAGGGGGAGAGCCGTAGAGCCGTAGAGCCGTAGAGCCGTAGAGCGGTGGAGATCTCCACCTCACCAACACTCGTGTATTTGTCATTCATAGAGATGTATTCTTCTCCTTACCTTATGTAGTGTCTTGATCTCAGCCCTCGAGTCCAGGATAGTCTTAACATGGGTCTTGATTGTCCTGATCGAGTACTCTAGCTGATTGGCTACTGGTAGACTTGGGTCTGGTAGAGACCCTGTCACCTCCTCAAACTGAAAAAGGGAAGAAAATGAAAGTATGGCTATCAACTCGTCAGATTATGTAACAGGAGCCAATGGCTTTTTGTACAATGTGTCGTAGCATGGGGAGAGGAATAAGAATCTAGGATAGGTCTTAGTCTTCATGATTGGCTATACCGGTAGACTAGCTAGGACTGTCACCTCCTGAAACTGAAAACAGAGAAATAGGAGAAAGAGGAAGTAATCATTAAAGGCATCGTTAAACAATGTGTAATCTTAGATGCATGCCCTACGTGTTATCGCTGTCTGTGATCGGTGTAATATTGAAGCCCTAAAAAAATTGCGCTTCAAAATGATCATGAAGTGCCTCAAAAAATTAAACATCTTTTAGTGACCGGTTTTACCATACTCATTTACCCCTATAGACTGTAGTGTTATAAAAACCGTTAGGAAAATTTTGAAGTTTCAATTTCCAATCATAAATATCTTGATAATCAGACAGGCGATCTGCTTGTAAAAGTCATGGGGTTCCTGACTGACCTACAGATTGACCACTCTGATTTGAAGCAATAAACTGAATATAAATAATGAAAAAGAATAGGTCACCTTGACTGCTGCATCAGCAATCTCTCTCTGCTGCCTCTCTAAGTTATCAATCATCCTCTCAAGCTCCGCCTCTCTCTGTTCCCATAGCAACTGTCTCTCCTCTGCCTGTCTGTTGATGTGAACGTTCTCCTGCTCCAGGCTCGTCACCGTCTGCTCGTGGGTCGTCACCATGTTCTCAAAATACTTTACCTGGAGACGATAAAGAAAAAAATTAATCAAAGTACCGTATTTGCCGGCGATAAGGCCGCAGCGCGGCATAGGCCTCACCCCCGATTTTGACCGCTCGGCCATCCCGACCCTGATGCTTTTTCTTGCAGCTTTCTCTTGTGTAGGCCTATTGCGCCATAGCTTTGCTCGCGCAAGCTGAGAGTGAGAGGATTGAGGTTGCTTTAGCTATTGCAAAAACTTAAATCTAGATCTACCAGTAGAGTTTGGTTGGTAAGTTATGAATTTTATTTACGAGATTGACAACAACTTTGCCCTTCATTTAAAAAATATAACACATAATTGTCAGTTCTTATTCTAGAAATGTCCATCACCTTTCATTGTTGTCCCATATGTACAAATTCGTGCTGCTTTTCATGGTTTTGACTTGCGATTGTTTTTTTTTTTTTTTACTCTTTCGCCGCAAAGGTCACACCCCGACTTTTTGATATTTTCTCTTCCAAAAATACTGCGGCCTTTACGCCTGCAAATACGGTATAATTTTTTTAATTTTTTTTTTAGTGGTGGTTATTTTACCTAACTGCTAAGAAAGCATAGATGCTTGTAAGTTAGCAACCAGACGGCCGACGGCTTTAGGTCCTCTCCGAGGGACCTGGTAATGAGGATTAATGCCTTACCAAAGGCACTAGCGCATCGCCTTGGTTTCAAACCCGGGTCACCTGATTACGAGACCACTGCTCTACCAATACATTTGTATATAAAAGTGCTTCTTACTTCATAAGGAATTCCACTTTATCTCAGCTTCATCGCTACTAATTTGAATGTGTGTTTTGTTTGTGTTTTTTTCTTCTTCAAGTACACGTTTAATACTAATTATCCCAGAACAAGTGTTTCAGGAAAACTTCAACCAAAGCATGTGGGTCTTTAAAGCCTGTCTGCACTAATTTGGCCAGGAGGGATTAGACCACCCAGCGTGGTCACTGACAGGTGGTTATCTCATCAACTCAGCTCTCAATTAACGTACGAAAAAGAGGATCATGGGGGACCAACGGGCACCGCTTAGGCATTGTTTTCTATATAGAGGGGGCAAGTAGCTACAAGTAGGACAGTGGGGCTTTAAATAAATGAAATACACGCAGGCTGCAGGTACATGTACATGTCTAGTTCATTGTACCATGGCAAGATTGCGTTTGCATGAACTGTCGTATATCTATATCAAAACTTGTCATCAGAGACAAATGACAATTTTTGTTATAAGCTACTGAAATCCTTGCTTCTGATTGGTTATCAGCAGGCTTTGTGAAACGCCCCCCCCCCCCCAGAACTACAAACCGTGTGCCACTATTACCTCAACATCTCTTGTACATCTACTCTTAACTATCCCGAGGACAATAATACCCCAGACAATTGCCTAGGGGGTAGTTGTCTAGTGGAGCTATCCTAGAATTGATGATATTTTATTTTTTGATGAAAAAAAAAGGCCATCAGATGTTAGGATGTTTCTCAAAGATATCAAGCATTCATACCTGCTGCTGAAGCCTAGTTATCTGTCTGTTGAGTTTCATATCTTGGAGTCGAGTCTCTTGCATTTTGGCATGCCACTCTGCAACTTTCGCTGCTCCCCTGCTGTCCTTCAGTGTCTGCATCAGCTCCTGTAGTCCAGAGTGCTTAAGCTCCAGATCAGCGAACTGCTCAGAGACCTTCTCCCTCTCATGCTTCAGCTGGAGAAAAAAACAATGCAATTAAGGAATTTGAGAGCTTGAAGAGAGCAGAGAGATATCTCACTTCTCAGATGTTCCCAAAGGCATGGGAGGTAAATCCAGTTCTGGTCATGCGATTGCATTGTGAAAGAAACGTTGTGAAATCGATCAGAAAAGGTTGATCATCTAGCATATCAGTATTGGTATGTACTGCAAGGTTCTGGAATCATCAGAATTATAAGAAATTTGGCCTAGTCTTGGTAATGTTACAAGCACTGTACACAGAAAGAAGTATATGGGACTACACGATATGTCTATCCAGGCCGGATCGATATGATAATTTACCAAATATATCAATTAGTAGGCAGTTTCCCGGCAAAATTTGTATCATCAAGTATTAGTCAAAACATATTCTTTCACATGATTGGTAATAAGAGCTTCCATTTCATTTTTGTGAGAGAGGGGCATTTTCAAAACTGGTCTATACCTTTATATAGAAGATAATATACTTCAGAGTGAACAACAAACCATCATAAAGATATGCCAGGAATAAAACAGGAGATGGGATTCTAACTGCTTTATATGGAAGCTATAAAGAACAGCACTAATAATGTCTGTTCACTCCACCAGCAACATCTAAACCAACTCCACAATGAAATCATGATATACATGTACAGTGAAACCTGTCTTTAAAGACCACCTAAGGGAGACAAGAAAAAGTGGTCTTTTGGGGAAGGTGGTCTTTATGTACAGGTTCATTTAGTACATGTTTCAATGAGAAAACATTTTCAAGAGACACAACAAGTGTGGTCTTTGTAGACAGGTGGTATTTCTATACATGTGGTCACTAAAGCAGGTTTTACTGTACCTGTCTCTCAGTCATTTTACTTACAACTTTCATTTCTTTTTCCATTCTCTCTTTGTCGAGCCTGAGTTGAATCATAGCTTTAGAGAACTTCTCCTGCTCTTCCAGAGGAACTGCTCCACTGAACTGTCTCCTCAGCCCCTGCATAGGAAAGAAATTGATTTCGTCTATAATAGTAGAAGGTATACTCATTAGCCATTCCAACTGTTATAATGCCATCTAAACCCATGTAACAGATCTAAAGCATTCTAAGAAAAGAATACAATATTATCAAATTTCAGTCCCTGCATAGGAAAGAAATTGATTTCGTCTTTAATAGTAGAAGGTATACTCATTAGCCATTCCAACTGTTATAATGCCATCTAAACCCATGTAACAGATATAAAGAAGAATACAATATTATCAAATTTCAACTGTCAAGACATCTCAATAGATCCATGTGATCTGATGGTTTAACATAAAATGGTGATAAATCAAATCTCAAATTTCACATTTGATAAAAACATAATAAAGATGCATATCTTCTTGTATAACAAGTCGTTTTGTTTCCTTCATTCAGACATTTATACAAGTATCTGATCATTTCAAATAATTTCCAAGTAATGAATGATTGAATTTTCAATGAATTACATCACAGTGAACATACACTCATCATACAAATTTCAGAATATCCCTTATCAAATCACAAGGTGCATTGGACCACTGTTTAAATAAACAATGTGACATTCATGTAGTTGACAAAATCAAATACAGTGTACATATTATATGTGTTTCACATATATATATACCAAATGCGGATGAAGAGATTACTTGAACAGTTCTTCTTAGATACCTAACTTTGTTCCTCAAGTCGACCTAACAGTGATAAACACTCTGTGATTTCTCATCAAGCAGTTTCTCTAATCTTAAATTTTGCAATAGTTGGCCAAATAATTACATGAATACCATTAGATGAATTAATATATTTGAATTGAAGTGAATTGAATGGTTTATTGAAAATACTGAAGATGGCATCCCGAAGGTTGAATTACATCCAGTTCATAAAAAAGTAAAAAATTACCTGAACAGTTCTTCTTAGATGCCTAGCTTTATTCCTAGAGTCGACTTGACAGTGATAAAGACTCTGCGCCTTCTCACAAAGCAGTGTCTCTAATCTTAAATCTTGCAATAGATTGCCAAATAATTAGATGAAAACTAGATGAATGAATCAATTACCTGAACAGTTCTTCTAAGATGCCTTGCTTTATTCCTAGAGTCGACTTGACAGTGATAAAGACTCTGCGCCTTCTCATCAAGTTGTTTCTCTAATCTTAAGACCTTGGCTTCCAGCTGTCTGTTCTTCATGGTAGCAGCCTCCAGCTTCCTGACGGCTGTACCTTCGCTCACCTGAAGGGCTACGATGTGATGGTGAAGCTTCCCTGATAGGAGGAAGAAAAGGATAGATAGTTTGGACAATGAGCAACAAGAATGGTATTGTAGAGATGTTGTGGTCTAGTGGATAAGTCACCGGACTGTAGATCACAAGGTGCAGGGTTCCAATTCCAGCCCGGCACTAACATCCTTTGGCAAGACGTTAATCTACATTTGCCACTCTCTACACAGGTGTTAAATGTGTACCCGGTAGAATGCGAACGTTAATGTAGTTTGCTCTGCATTGGGAGCGTTTGTATAATGACGCCTGTTTGGAATGCTCCCCAGGGAGTTGAGAATGTACATGTACATACCAATGTGTTCTTTGAAGTCTAACAACCCAACATCTTCACTTTGCTGAAGAGCTTGAATGTGTTGGTAAAACAGCTGAAAACCTCAAAAGAGGACAGAAATAGGCAACAATACCTGCAGTTGTGTGCACTGAACAAGAACGTCTAATCATCCAAATATCAACAAAATTGAAACCAAATATAAGTTAGAGTGTGCCTACGAATATACAAATAACAATTTTTACTCATCTCATTTTGCCAATATTTAGTTTGTTCTGGATTTTGAGGAGACATGGCATACATATAATTCCTTTCTAATGTGTCTTGTCGTTGGAGGTGATGGTAGTGACGGGTGTATTGGTAATGATGAAATACATTCTAGTAAAGCTACATGCAGGGATAAAGAAATCTTATGACGAATATTCTTCAACAGAACCCATAATGTGCTTATTTTCTGTCTTAACATTTGCATCATCCAAACTAAAACTGTGCTCCATATGTTTCAACCCTGTCTATCACAATCATTTTCAAAGTACCTATAATGGCCTTCTCATCGCTCTGGGTCTGTATGTCTAGGAGCTGTTGCCGTAGCGATTGGACCTCCTTGTCTCTGGATACCTGCTGGGCTTCGAGGGCCTTGGTCTGGAACGAGGCTACGTCAACCATTTCCTGCAAACGGGAACAAATCAAGTGAGATAAGATTAGGGTTGTATGTTTGTTTGAGTTTGTTGTTTATTTTTTATTTTAGCACGGTGGCAAACAATATCCACTGACCAAACTGCCAATTTGAGATTCGCATAGACCTAGTGATCTCATATTTCAACCATTCATAACTTCTTATTATTGGTCCGATATACTTAAAACTTTCGCATAGTGCGATTCATCGGGCTGGTGAGGACGCACCGGACAAATAGCGGGATATTTTGCAAACTAGCCCAAGATATCTTGAGATGATTATCTCGACCAAATATCCCGCTAATTGCAACTTCGGGCTGATCAAGATGCAAATTAACTGGATAATTTGCGATCGGGATAGTTCAAATAGCGGGATATTTGGCAATCTCGAGCTGATGAAGACAGGCTTATGTGAATAATAATGCGATTGCATTGTGAAAGAAACGGTGTGGAATCGATCAGAAAAAGTAGATCATGTAGCAAATAAATATTGGTGTGACGGTACTGCGAGGTTCTGCAATCATCAAAATGATAAGATATTTGGCCCAGTCTTGGTAAAAGTAATTAACAAGCACTGTACACAGAAAGATGTATAAGGGACGACACAAACATGTGGCATAAAAATGAGTTCCTCATTTTTAAGTTTTTACATGTCATATTTAGAATGTGAAGGCATTTGAAGAGCCATGCTTTTCAGGGAACATTTTTTCTCTTATGTTCTTCAACACTTGCATAATAACATTGAAAATGCTCACAAATCATTTTTCACCTCTTCCCAGAACTCAACCTTCTCTTTAAACAGAGCCCCTCTCTAACCAATCCTAGATCTGTTCATTGAGGATAAGATTATCAGTTCTTAAAGGCCCACTGCACTACTTGTAGCTACTTGCTTCCTCTATATAACAAACAATGGCTTATCGGTGACCATTGGTCCCCCGTGATCCTCTTTTTCTTATGTTATTTGAGAGCTGAGTTGATGAGATAACCACCTGTACAGTGACCTTGCAGTGTGGTCTAATCCCTCCTTTACACTAGTACTGATGAACTTTGAATTTACCATAAGCTTATCATTCTCATTTTTAAGTGCAGCTGCTGATCTTTCGAGCTCGGTGATGTTTCTCTTGTCTGTATCATTTTTCACCTCTCCCCAGAACCCAACCTTCTCTTTAAACAGAGCCCTTCTCTACCAATCCTAGATCTGTTAATAAGGCCTAAAATAAAAATTTGTTGTATTGTTTTTTTTTTAAACTGTTTTTTTGAATTTTTTGTATTAATGAATAAAAATTTAAAAAAGGATATAAATGCATAAAATCAAATTATTCCAAACAATCTTCACATTGCTAGCAAGTTTTACAGGTAGTTGAAAACCAACTTCGTCAGCAGGAAAGCACAGAGTGTTGTCTCAACAAAACATTGCAAACCATGGATTATTATGAGGTGAAAAAGATATGAATGGAATGATGACTCTGAAACACATGTATTAAAGCATTAAAAACTGAGAAATATCAGCCAAAAGAGTGCGAACAAAAAAAAAAGTAAAAAAAAAAAAAACTTTTCCGACCGACCGACCCATGTTTTGGCACCTAAAGGGCAATACAACAAGTTTTTATTTTAGGCCTTAGTTGTAATCAGCGAGGATAAGATTCTCAGTTTTTTAATTTACCTTAAGCTTATTATTCTCATTTCTAAGTGCAGCTGCTGATCTTTCGAGCTCGGTGATGTTTCTCTTGTCGACATCACTGGCTGCCTTGGTAACGCACTGCGAGAGTTCATCCTGGAGCTCCTGCTCGCTGCGCTGTAACTCAAGGTTCAGCTTCGTCAGCTGGTAGTCAAAAATAGAAAATGAAAGGGATACATCTTTAAAGATAAAGGAGAGTTAGGGGGGGGGGGGGGGGGTGTTTCACAAAGATCCTAAGTTGAACTTATCTCTAAGTTGGACTTAAAAGTTATGGAAAGCCTTTAGCATCTTTGAAAATATTTTGTAAAATTTATTTTAAAAGGCATAAAATGTTGATTCAAATTATTAATATTTTCTATTATCATGGGATATTTCATGTTCTTGATGTGGAATTTATCAAAAGTCTAAAATACTTCAATTTTTGCTTTTGAATATATTTTATTTGAAGGCTACAAATGGCTCTCCATAATTTCTAAGTCCAAATTAGAGTTAAGTTCAACTTAGAATCTTTGTGAAACACCCCCCTGGTCATTCCATTGCATTGTGAATGAAAAGGTGAGGAATGGATCAGAAAAAGTTGATCATGTAGCATGTATGTATTGGTGTGTACTGCAAGGTTCTGGATTCATCAAAATCATAATAAATTTGGCCCAGTCTTGGTAAAGTAACAAGCACTAGCTGTACACAGAAAGATGTATATGGGACTACACAAATGGTGTCGGGGCTACTAACCTTGATTTCCTAATCCTTCTATGCTCATTACTCAGATGACATTTATTTGTAATCTTGAACATTCAGTGTAAGTTTCATTTGATTCTGTGAGAATTAATTTTCTTTTTTTTACCAGAACTCACCTTTATCTTTAATAACAAGCATCATAAATAAACATACATTCAATATGTTACAGTATGACAATTTACAAACCGCTTTGATTGTGTGTACATTATATCTGTTAGTTCATTGTCACTACTGGAAATTTTATCTCGACGACCACCACAATCATCATCTTCGTCATCATCATCGTCATCATCATCATCATCATCATGGTCATCATCATCATCATCATCATCATCGTCGTCATCTTGGTCATCACCATCATAATCATCATCATCATCATCATCATCATCACCATCTTCATTATATCATCATTACCATCACCATCATCGTCTTCATCATGGTCACCATCATCATAATCATCATCGTTATCATCATCATCATCATTGCCTCCGAACCAATATCACTGACATCACTTCCATTCCGTTACAGTAGAATGTCTCAATCAAGAGTACTTTCATATTCTACCCGAGATCATCACTGTCACCATGACCACGAGCAAAAACATTCCTATCAGAAATAAACTTATCATCAACATCATCATCATCATCGTCATCATCATCATCATCATCCTCATCACTGCAATCACCATCATCAACATCATCAACATCATCATCATCATCATCATCACTAACATCACCACCATCATCATAATCATCACTGCAATCACCATCATCAACATCATCATCATCATCATCATCACCACCGCCATCACTATCATAATCACCATCATCAACATCATCATCATCATCATCATCACCGCCACCATCACCATCATCATCACCATTATCATCATCGTCACTCCCATGACTATAACCATCATCATCATCACTATCACTACCATCACCATTTCCGTTGGCAAGACACTGATCTATTGCCACACTCGACCCAGGTGATGTAAAAGGGTACCTGGTAGGAATTAATTCTTTGAAATGTTAGAGAGCCGTAATGGCAGCACAGCTAAAGACGGGGTAATAATCTCCAAGTTTGGAAGTGCTTAGTGATTGTAATAAGCGATATATAAATACTGAGTATTATTATCATTATTATTATCACCACCACCACCAACACTACCAGCATCATCATCATAAAAATAAGCCAGTTCATAGTTGCAATCTAAGCATTAGTAGATAAAAGTCATTACAGACCGAAATGTTAATTACACAGAGACAAAATACTGGATACGTGCTCATGAAAGTTATGTAATCATTATTAATTTATGCACAAGCAGTGCACTCCATGATACACAGGTGGAAGTATTCTTTGAAAAGGGGGAAACAAAGGCTATTTATGTAGCTCCTCCATCGCTGTAGGAGTGATTATTTCAAAATGTACAAAGTTGGACCTCTTCATGTTTTGAAGATCTGTGGATATTCGGGGTCATTTGGCTAACCGTGAACTGGTCTATTAGAACCACCATCATCATCATCACCACCACCATCACTACCATCATCACCACCACCACCGTCACTACCATCATCACCACCACCACCATCACTACCATCATCATCACCACCACCATCACTACCATCATCACCACCACCACCATCACTACCACCATCATCATCACCAACACCACCATCATCATCATCATCACCACCATCACTATCACCACCAACACCACCATCAATACCATCATCACCACCACCACCATCACTACCATCATCATCACCACCACCATCACTACCATCATCACCAACACCACCATCAATACCACCATCATCATCACCAACACCACCATCAATACCACTACCATCATCATCATCGTCACCACCACCACCACCATCATCATCACCACCACCATCACTATCTCCACCATCATCACCACCATCATCACCGTCATCCTCATCACCACCATCAATACCACCACCACCACCACCACCATCTTTACTTACATCAGCAAACTTCTGCTCCAGCTCTGTATTTCTCATCTCCATCGTATGAAGACTGTTCCTCATCTGAGTCTGCATCCTAACTGCATGCTCCGCCCTCTGTCGCTCGTTCAACTCCTTCATTTCCATGGTAGTCAGCCTCTTAGCCAATGAGAGCGTCTCGCTGCCGGGGTAGACACTCCTACCTTTCTTGCCAAGAGCCTCTGTGTGAAGACCATTTGGGAAGGTGGAGTAAGTAATTTTGTACCGACACTCCAGTAAACGTTCTCATCTTTACTCAGATATTCAGATTATTTCTGAAATATCCAAGTCCAAAATATAATTGCCAGTTTAAAATCAATCCCCTTTGCATAAAAAAATGTCTTGCATTCCTAAGGCATACACTGAATATCATTGGACCAAGCATTTAAATTCATGAAAGAAAACTTGGGCTTAATGTTTATCAAAGCGTAGTGAGGGAGATAGTTGTAAAATGCACACGCGTCCCAACTCAAGGTTCAATTCATGGAGCTCCAAAAAGTTCCCTTCCATACAATCCTACATTGCTTGGTCTAGTAGGTAGTTTCTCTTTTTTTAATGGTAAATTCTCTCTCTCTCTCCCCTACATTCCTCTCCTCTTCTCTGTCTGTCTGCCTGTCCCCCTCTCTCTCTCTCTCTCTCTCTCCAACATACCTTGTAAGTTGCCATAGTCCTGCATTGCTTGCTCCAGTGTATAAAGTTTCTCTTTCTCCAAGCTCAGATCCCTCCCTCCCCCTCTCTCTCTCTCTCTCTCTCTTTCTCTCTCTCTCTCTCCAACATACCTTGTAAGTTGCCATAGTCCTGCATGGCTTGCTCCAGTGTATGGAGTTTCTCTTTCTCTATGGTCAGATCCCTCCCTCCCTCTCTGTCTCTCTGTCTCTCTCTCTCTCCAACATACCTTGTAAATTGCCATAGTCCTGCATGGCTTGCTCCAGTGTATGGAGTTTCTCTACCCTATGGTCAGATCCCTCTCTCCCTCTCTGTCTCTCTCTCTCTATCTCTCCAACATACCTTGTAAGTTGCCATAGTCCTGCATGGCTTGTTCCAGTGTATGGAGTTTCTCTTTCCCCAAGCTCAGATCCCTCCCTCCCTCTCTCTGTCTCTCTCTCTCTCTCTCCAACATACCTTGTAAGTTGCCATAGTCCTGCATGGCTTGTTCCAGAGTATGTAGTTTCTCTTTCTCCATTGTAAGTTCTCTCTTCAGGCTGTCGAGGTCATCTTCCAGTCTTTGATTCTCACTCTGAATAGAAACAAATATATTATTATTCTTATTGTTATAATTATTATAATTATAATTATTATTATTAATATCAATATTATTATCTCCTAACGACGGATAGTCGACCTGTTCAAAACGTTGAGTCACTCCAACCGTATGTGTACAACGGGCATGGTGGCTCAGTGGTTAGAGTGCCCGCCTCAAGAACGGGAGGTCGTAGGTTCGAACCCCGGCTGAGTCATACCAAAGACTTATAACAATGGGACCTTCTGCCTTCTAGCTAGGCGTTCAGCATATTAGATTGGAGAAGGATAGTAATAACATATTATGTTATGCAGGGCCCGCTGGAAGAGCAGTTTCATAACTGAAGTGGCTACCCTGGGTAAATAAAACGTTATCATTATTATCATTATTATTATTATTATTATTATTATTATTATTATCATTATTATTTTCCAATTGGAGAACTTATTAGACTCACCTCCAGCTGGTCAATGCGAGTGTTTCTAGTCACCAGCTGGTTGTCTGTCTGTAGTAAGTCTCTGTATTTGGCGGCTAATTCATTGTACTGCCTGTTAGCGGAGGCTAGCTCTGCTGCAGGGACACTGTCATCTAACGCTCTCTGTAAGGCTGCCACTTTGAACTGTGATGCTTCCTGTTAAAGGTAATACAAAGTTTTGGTATGGGGTCATGAATTTGGTTCAAATGAACATATTGGAAGCATATGCGATCTTACAATATTCAGTGATCGTTTTCGCGGTTGAAATCAGGTCTAAAATTATGAAATTGTAAATAATAAACTCTTTATGTTGTATAGCTCCCTCTCAAGGTCAAGATATTAATTAAGCTATAAAACAATGTTTCCTGACTAAAATCGACCGATTAGCTATTCCCGTTTGGAAATTATATATCACAACTACATATTCTGAGATTTTCATGGTCGCGGCTACCATTGTATGGCCATAGGCGCTATTTGAAATTTATCAACATTTACCGGGAGCACCGGTAAATTTTTATATTAAATTTTTCTCGAGAGCAGAAGTGTTTTAGGGGCTAAATTTTCTAGTGCTCATATTACATCCACAGGGGCATCCAAATATATCAAAGTTGTAAAGAATCACTATCCACCCAATTTTCAAAATTTCCTAAAACTTTGTATTACCTTTAAGAAGAAGAAAAAAACAAGTCCAACATAAAATTCAATTCAATTCAATTTGACCTTGTACAAGCGTAGTTCCCAAAGCATTCATAGCATAATGTAAAGCAAAGATAAGAAGAAAACCACACCCCCCCCCCCCAAAAAAAAAATAAAAAATAAATAAATAAAAAATTAATGAATACCAATTAAAAAAGAAGAAAAAAACAAACATATAAAACAATATAAACAAAAGATAAATAACTATTCATATTTGAGATGAAGAAACTGCTTCAAATGAGATGTCCTTATTAGTTTTTCATTTTTGAATAAAGAAATGAACGCATAAATGAATGGATTGCAAATGAAATTGCAATAGGAGGGGGAAAAAAGAAATAATGGGTCGTTTTGTTTCTATTGATTTGTTTCAGATAGAAACTGCTAATAACATTTTAGCATTAGTTTCCAATGATACATTATTACTCCAATACTATTTCAAAAATTAAACAAAAGCAAAGCAAAATTTGGATGTTCTAGAGAAAGCATTTATGTTTGATTGTGATGTTACATATTTATCTGACGTGTTCATTAAATATTGTATTATAAAACATAAACTTCTGAGGTCAAAGAGATCATCCTAAGTTCTAAGATTTCATGCAGGTCACCAATTTTTTTTTTTTGACGTACCTTGTGTCGTTGTAGATATCCCATCCTCTCTGTGATAGCGCTCTCCATCTGCACCATCTCATTACGAAGCTTGTTAACTTCCTGTCATGGTAAAGAATAATAATAAATGGTCTTCAGTGCATTATTATCATCATCACAATCATCATCAATATTATCATCACCATCATCTTTGTCGTCATCATCAATTTTACCTTCATCGTCACCATTATTATCACCATGTCGTGGTCGAGTGGATAAGTCACCGGACTGTGGATCACAAGGTCCGCGGTTCAAGTCCCGCCGCGGCACTAATGTCCTTTGGCAAGACATTGATCTACATTTGCCACTCTCCACCCAGGTGTTAAAATGGGTACCCGGTAGGATGCGAAAGCTAATGTGGTTTGATTAGCAAGTGGCGCTTGTAAAATGGCGACTGGCTGGAATGCTCCCCAGGGAGTGGAGAATGTGCATACCTTGTGTGCGGGTAAGCCTGAATCCGATGACCGGGGTAATAATATGTTCCGCGCCTAGAAACGTAGTATTAGGCGCATTATAAATGTGAGCTATTATTATTATTATGAACATTCTCTTTCATCATCATAGTCCTCCTCCTCATCCTCATCCTTACTATCAGTCATCGCCACTAACACCATAATCCCCATCCTCATCTTCATTGTGATCATCATCACCATCATCAATATCGCCACAACCATCATCATCACTATCATCATTACCATCACCACCATCATTATTACCATCATCATCCTCATCATCATCATCATCATCACCATGATCATCATCACCACCATCATCACTATCATCATCACCATCATTATTACCATCATCATCCTCATCATCATCATCATCACTATCATCACCATGATCATCACATCACCACCATCATCACTATCATCATCACCATCACCACCATCATTATTACCATCCTCATCATCATCATCATCATCATCATCATCATCATCATCATCATCAACATCACCATCACCACCATTATTATCATCATCATCAATACCACCACCATCATCAACACCATCATCATCATCACCATGCAGCACCAACACCACAATCACCAGCACCAATACCACCATCAACAACCATCATCAACACCATCATCATCATCAATACCACCATCATCATCATCATCATCACCAGCATCATGATCAACAAAAATCATCAATACCATCATCATCACCATCATGACCATGACCACAACCAGCACCGCCGCCACCACCATCATCATCATTATCAACACCACCATAGCAACCATTATTTTCTCACCTTCCTGAGAGTTGCCTCTCCCTCCTGGCAGGCCGTAAAGCGTCTTGTCAGAGCTTTCTCATTCACCCTCAGCACAGTAACCTTTCTTGTTGCCTCACCAAGTCTTCTCTGCTGCTCGTCACCATTCACGTCCAAGGATTCCAACAAACGCTGCAGGATCAAACAATAAATAATAAATGATAAAACGGTGCATATAAAGCGCTTACCACCGAAGTCTCTAAGCGCTATAGCGAACAAAATACAATGATCAACAATTACAGAGTAAGTTAATCATCAAAAGCAATTGTGAATAAATTTGTAATCAACAACAAAAGATTCAAGCCCTTTCGAGATGTTTTATTTGTCGAGCCTGGGCCCCGTCTTATAAAGAGTCGGATTGATCCCAACCAATCGCAAGTTTGCAGTCCCCTATCTCTTATCTATATAGTTGCGATTGATGTCATACTTTATAAGACAGGGCCCTGTATGATTGTAAGAATGACTCAAGGGGAACAGTTATTGTGGTCTTGCCACACAAACTGTCTTCATACAGGATAGGAGCTATGGCTCAGTGGTAGAGCAGTGGCCTTGTACAACCGGGAGGTCCCGGGTTCGAAACCAAGTCAATGCACTCCTGCCCTCTGGTACGGTATTAATCCTCATTATCAAGTCCCTTGGAGAGGACTTAAACCCATCGGTACCCTGGTTGCTTACGTACAAGCATGCACATGCTTTTTTAGTGGTCAGGTAAAGCAATTATTATCAAACAAACAATTAATTTCAATAGTTTTGTTTTCCTTTTTTTTCAAGAAAGATGGAAGTGATGGTTATCATAGACAGGGGATCTTTCTGTACTACGCCAGGTTAGATCTGTTGGCCAATAAAAGGACGTTTGAATGCACCTTATATTTCCAATGCATTGGAACCCTCGTACCATCAATACGAAATATGGAATATGTTCAATTATCTGAGCAGCTAACTTTTGTTGGGCAAACTAAGCAAGTGACACCGATTGTAGACTTAATTTACAAGCTTATTCACATACATACATGCCTTCTCAGATATTGTTCATGATGACTGTGGAGTGCCTCAGGGGTCCGTTATTGGACCCTTGTTGTTCACTCTCTATGTCACTTCTATCCAAAACATCATCCGTGCTCACAACCTCACATTTATACTGTACACTGATGACACCCAAGTATATGCCATCTTCAATAATGCTGACTGCAATACAGCAGTCACTCAAATTTACAACTGCCTGCGGGACATCACAGCATGGCCCATAATGAATAAACTGACCTTGAATGACAGCAAGACTGAAATAATGCATTTCGCATCAAAGTTCCTCGTGAATGACACTACCTGTCTCAAAATACACATACATACATACCATATATACATGTACATGTATATTGTAGTATAAAATCTGTATAAGAACTTACATTGAATTCTTGTTGTCTAGCTTCATGGCCGTCTGCGGCATTCGTTAGTTTCTGTTTCTCCTCTCGCCAAGACTTCTCTTGCTGCTGCCAACCATCAACCTACGAAATATATTTTTCACAATGACCAATCAATGAACCACATGATGCAATTGAATCTTTTGTTATGGTCTTTATTATACAGTTATATTTTTACACCAATTCTCATTGTGAATTAAAAATCATGTCCAACATGTGTTGCAATACACTTCATTTATGCTTTGTGTGGTTGGCCATTGCGACAAACCCCAATTGGATTTTCATGGCCATCCCTATTCCAATTCCTATTATACCGTTTTGTAAAATTTATACTGTTTTATATACAGTTTATTTTTTTAAACTTGTATATATATATATATATATATTTCATGTATTTACCTATGTACTTTTAATGTATTTGCTGGAATTGAAATAAACAAATTGAATTGAATTATGGTGAATTAAAAAATTGGATCTTTGAACCTTGAAATAAAAACAGTAGAAACAATCGAGGGTTCTAGGACAATTACCCCATGGCCAATTACTAGCGGGACAATTACCAGCGGGACAATTACCCACCCAAGGATAATTACACCCCGGAAAATTACCCCTAGGACAATTACCCCCCCAGCCCCCCCCCCCCCAAAAAAAAAAAAAAAATCTGAAGACAGGTCGTCTACATAGAGAGGTAGCCACCAAGACAGGTTTGACTGTAAAAGGTAAAGTACTTTAGGGCATTCACAAATATGAGATCAACTTTGCAAGAACTGTAGTTTCCATGGCTTTGTGTAATATAGAGAGAGTTACCTTCTGTTGGTATTCTTGATAGAGCAATCCTTGTTGATGCCGAAGCACAGCAAAGCGTCTTCTGTACGTCTGGAGGGCTGTCTCACACTTGCCCAGCTGGTCTTCTCTCACAGACAATTCCTTTTTAACAAATAAACAAACAATTAATGCAGCAATTAATGCTGATCATCAACTGAATATTCAAATTCAAAAAAATATTCTAATGACCATGCTCAATGGACTTTGTCTTTACAGTTTTGATATTTTATAAACAACGATTCATTAGTACAACTTTTTTCACTACAAGCTTTTGTCATGTTAACCATTTTCCAGTTCATTGCTAAATGTTTGTATATTTACCATTTTCTAATATTTGATTGTTTTTTCTTTTGTGCTTTACTTAAAGGATTAATGGTACGATCATTTCTTTGAAATGCACTGGAAATATTTGCTCAAGCAAAAGCCAAGAAAATAGATGTCTAATCTACTCTGTTCTAAGGATTACGAAAGAACAGAATATTGTAACGATCATCATCAACGTCATCATCAGATCATCACCATCATCATTATATCACCATCATCATCATCATCATCACCATCTTCATTATATCATCATCATCATCTCAGTTCATCACCATCTTCATTATATCATCATCATCATCTTCACTTTATCACCATAATTATCATCATCATCTTCATTTTATTACCATCATCATCTTCATTTTATTACCATCATCATCATCATCATCATCATCATCACCGTCACCATCTTTTTAGCACCATCACCATTGTCATCATCAGTTCGTCACCATCTTCATTACCGGTATATCATCATCACCATCACCATCGTCATCACCATCTTCACTATATAACCATCACCATCATCATCACAATCAGCACCAACATCATCATCATCTTTTTATCACCATCATCATCATCACCATCATCATCATCATCCTCATCACCATCATCACCATCATCATCATCACCATCATCATCATCACCATCTTCATTACTGGTATATCATCATCACCATCATCATCATTACCAGTAAATCATCATCATCATCATCATCATCATCACCATCATCACCATCATCATCATCATCACCACCATCACCATCATCATCGCCATCATCATCATCATCATCATCAGCCCCATCACAAACATCATCATTGTCATCATCTTCATCATCATCACCATCACCATCTTATCAGCACCATCACCATCATCATCACCATTGTCATCATTAGTTCATCACCATCTTCATTACCGGTATATTATCATCATCATTATCATTATCTTCATTATATCACCATCATCATCATCATCATCTTCATCAAACATCATCATCGTCATCATCATCACCATTGTCATCGGCATCATCATCATCATCACCATCATCATCATCATTATCATTATCATCATCGTCATCATCACTATCATCATCATCATCATCGTCATCACCATCATCATTATCATCACCATCACCATCATCATCATCATCACCATCTTCATTATATCACTATCTTCATCATCACCATCATCATCATCATCATCATCATCACCAGTTCATCATCATCTTCATTATATCATCATCATCATCATCTGCACTTTATCACCATCATCATCATCATCATCATCACCATCATCATCGCCATCATCATCACCATTGTCATTGGCATCATCATCATCATCACCATCATCATCATCATTATTATCATCATCATCATCGTCATCATCAATACCATCATCATCATCATCGTCATCACCATCATCATTATCATCACCATCACCATCACCATCATCATCATCATCATCATCATCACCATCTTCATTATATCACCATCATCATCATCATCACCATCTTATCAGCACTATCACCATCATCATCACCATTGTCATCATCAGTTCATCTCCATCTTCATTACCGGTACATCATCATCATTATCACCATCATCATCATCACCATTTTCATCGGCATTATCATCATCATCATCATCATCATCACCATCATCATCACCATCACCATCACCATCACCATCGCCATGATCATCACCATCATCATCACCATCATCACCATCATCATCACCATCATCATCACCATCATCACCATCATCACACTCATCATCACCATCATCACCATCATCATCAGTTCATCACCATCATCATCAGTTCATCACCATCTTCATTATATCATCATCATCTTCACTTTATCACCATCATCACCATCATCATCACCAACTTCATCATCATCATCACCATCATCATCACCTGTATATCATCATCACCATCATCATCACCATCTTCATTATATCATCATCATCATCATCATCATCACCATCACCATCACCATCAGTTCATCACCATCACCATCAGTTAATCACCATCTTCATTATATCATCATCATCACCATCATCATCATCATCATCACCACCATGTTCATTATCACCATCATCATCATCATCATCATCATCATCCTCATCATCATCACCATCTTCATTATCATCATCATCATCATCACCATCATCATCACCGGTATATCATCATCACCATCACCATTGTCATCGGCATCATATTTCTATCGTTATCTGTATAAGGCATCTCTCCCTCACCTGAAGTGAATGTACAAGCTGTTCATTAAGAGAGGCAATGATCTCCGCACTGGACACAGCTAGACCCTGCGGTAGGGCCGTCTGGTGAAGGGTCATGACCCCTGCCCCTTGACCTAGGTCACGCAGGTCCTTCAAGTCCTGCTGTAGCCTTGTGATCTAAGGATAGATTGAAATATATTTGTATTTTATTTATTTGTATTTTTTGTTACTGCTTTGATGTTTTGATGTAGACATTAAAGACCGTCAATACTACTGGGCCAGAAGGGATTAGACCACACAGCGAGGTCACTGACAGGTGGCTATCTCATTAACTCAGCTCTCAACTAACATAAGAAAAAGAGGATCATGGGGGACCAACAGGCACCGATTGGGGAAGTTTTCTGTATAGAGGGAGCAAGTAGCTACAAGTAGGACAGTGGGGCTTTAATTTATTTTGATATATTTTTTCCAATTTGCTATGATTTTCTTTATATATATATATTCTTCTGAATGCTTTTTTTATATCATTGTATGTTTGATGTAAACTCGCAATTTTAGTCTTCTGACTTTTTTACGAGATTGAATAAAACCTAATTGAATTGAATATGATTGTGTTGTGTAATCAAAAACCATCAGTATAAAAAAAGACTAAATAAAGTTTAAGTGGAAAGCATTTAATAGGCCACGTAAAATGTTAAAACTGAGATTTACAAACATCCAGGGCCCCGTCTTACAAAGAGTTGATATCACTCGCAACTTATTTGCAATTGATATCAATCGCAACTATGTCCAAAAGAGATAGGAGACTGAAAACTTGCGACTGATTGGAGGACTTGCGATTGATTTGGATCAATTGCAACTCTTTGTAAGACGGTGCCCTGTTTGATACAATTGAAAGCTGTTTCCCTTCAAGAAGGCAAGTGCATGTTTGATAATGACACTAAACAGAATCAATTTCTTTTGTGACTATGAATAGTATTATTATTATGACCTTTCAAAACAACAATGATAAAATCAATATACCAAAACAAAAATATGATAAAATCAATATATCCAATCATATCAAATCGGCTAAATAAACACTGCATACGTTCAAAGAACATGTAGGTGTAATATTTAAAGCCTGTCTGCACTAGTTTGGCCAGGGGAATTAGACCTCCCTGCACTGACAGGTGGCTATCTCGTTAACTCAGCTCTCAATAAACATAAGAAAAAGAGGATCATGGGGGACCAACGGGCACCACTTAGGCATTGTTTTCTATATAGAGGGAGCAAGTAGCTACAAGTAGTACAGTGGGGCTTTAACACCACAGTATTTGTTCTTCTTTATATAACGTACCTTAGTCTCTGCTCTATCCAGTGCCACACTGGTCTTCTCTGCTTCATTCCTCGCCTGCCTCAGCTCTCTTCTCAGTTCTTCATTCCTTCCAGTCAGCTGATCAACTTGTGCTTTCAGGTAAACCTGAGCTTCGTAAGACTCCTTAGAATCTTTAGATTCAAACAGCTGAAAATATAAAGGTATAGTACTAATGATGCACTTTCAGGTAAACCTGAGCTTTGTAAGACTCTTTAGAATCTTTAGATTCAAACAGCTGAAAATATAAAGGTATATTAATAATGATGCACTTTCAGGTAAACCTGAGCTTCGTAAGACTCCTTAGAATCTTTAGATTCAAACAGCTGAAAATATAAAGGTATAGTAATAATGATGCACTTTCAGGTAAACCTGAGATTCGTACGACTTCTTAGAATCTTTAGATTCAAACAGCTGAAAATATAAAGGTATAGTAATAATGATGCACTTTCAGGTAAACCTGAGCTTCGTAAGACTCCTTAGAATCTTTAGATTCAAACAGCTGAAAATATAAAGGTATAGTAATAATGATGCACTTTCAGGTAAACCTGAGATTCGTACGACTTCTTAGAATCTTTAGATTCAAACAGCTGAAAATATAAAGGTATAGTAATAATGATGCACTTTCAGGTAAACCTGAGCTTCGTAAGACTCCTTAGAATCTTTAGATTCAAACAGCTGAAAATATAAAGGTATAGTAATAATGATGCACTTGCAGGTAAACCTGAGCTTCGTAAGACTCCTTAGAATCTTTAGATTCAAACAGCTGAAAATATAAAGGTATACAGTAGTAATAATGGTGCACTTTCAGGTAAACCTGAGCTTCGTAAGACTCCTTAGAATCTTTAGATTCAAACAGCTGGAAATATAAAGGTATAGTAATAATGATGCAGGAATTACAACTCAAATATAATATCAACTCATCTACCAGCCCCTCCTGTACATTTCATTCTCAGCTTGTCTGAGTTCTGTATTAAGTTATTAATTCCTTCCTAATTGTGCTTTCAGGTAAAGCAGGGGGGGGGGGGGCGTTTCACAAAACTTGTCATCAGTGACAAATGACAATTTGCGTTATAAGCTACTGAAATCCTTGCTTCTGATTGGTTATCAGCAGATTTGTCACTGATTTTTGTCATTTGTCATTGAAAAAAAGGCTTTGTGAAATGGCTCCCTGGGCTTCATATGGTCCCCTAGAGTCTTTTGGTTCAAACAGCTACAAAGATATTGTTTAGAGAAAAAAAATATAGGAAGTATTTCTAAATAATCTTAAAACATTTCTGTTTAATTGGGCATATAATTAATTGTTCTATCATTTTTGTATGTTCAATCTCACTTCTGTTACTTCGTTTAACAAACAAACTTCACTGTATGAGTATGACGATATGTTTGATGATGCACCACTGACTGTTGGAAAACACATTGTGTTATCAGTCATCCTTTCATCCTTCTCTTCGAACCATTCTACCCTTAGATTTAAAGTGACTCGGTAACATTGCCTCAGATTCTGAAACAAAATCCTGGATTTAGCTCATGCTGCAATCATAATTATAAATCTTTAGGTCGATCAGGAATCCCATGAAATTTACAAGACGATCGCCTGTCTGATTATCAATATATTTATGATTGGAAATCAAATTTTCATTTTTTGTTTTCCTAACATATTTTATAACACTACAGTCTATTGGGGAAAATGAATATGGTAAAAAGCGGTCACTCAAAGATTCTTACTTTTTTGACGCACTTCATGATCATTATGAAGCGCATTTTTTTGTTAGGGCTTCAATATTACACCATATCACAGACGCTGATAATACGTAGGGCCGTGCATCTCATATTTAACATTGTTAAACGATGCCTTTAAAGACCGTCAATACTACTGGGCCAGAAGGGATTAGACCACCCAGCCAGGTCACTGACAGGTGGCTATCTCATCAACTCAGCTCTCAACTAACATAAGAAAAAGAGGATCATGGGGGACCAACAGGCACCGATTAGGCATTGTTTGCTATATAGAGGGCGCAAGTAGCTACAAGTAGGACAGTGGGGCTTTAAGACTCACCAAGCACAGCCTCTCAAGGGTCGGCCCCAAGACCTCTGGATCCACCCCTCCACCACCTCCTCCTCCTCCTCCTGTCTGCCCCTCCTTCAGGGCCTGGAGAATCTCCTTCATGCTCTTCTCCACCCTTTGATTGTCGTTGGTGAGCTTCTTGTTCTCCGCTTTCATCTCGGTGAGCTGGGTGCGTAGCCTCTCCATGGTCTGCTCCGACCGGGCCACCTCCTGCTCTAGCTGGTGGGTCTAGGATAGGAGAATATAGTAAATGATTAGTTATGCCGAGTGCATTGACGTGCATCGTGCAGGAGAAAGTTTGCTATCTTCTCCTATGAGCTGGTAGGTCTAGTAAGGGAGAATATAGTCAATGATCAGTTATGCCGAGTGCATTGATGTGCATCGTGCAGGAGAAAGTTTGCTTTCTTCTCCTATGAGCTGATAGGCCTAGTAAGGGAGAATATAGTAAATGATCAGTTATGCCGAGTGCATTGACGAGCATCGTGCAGGAGAAAGTTTGCTATCTTCTCCTATGAGCAGATGGGTCTAGTAAGGGAGAATATAGTCAATGATCAGTTATGCCGAGTGGCAAAGGTATATACTTTGCATTAAAAATGTTTGTTATGATAAGAATGTTAATCTATATTTGCACAGTAAAACTTTAGTTGATGCAGTTAATAATGATTGAGCACTCCATTTTGCTTTCCATATTTAAGTCATTTGTGAAGTCATGCGTAACTTTGCGAACAGCGCAATGTGGGGCGTTTCACAAAACTTGTCATCATTGACAAATTACATTTTGTGTTATAAGCTACTGAAATCCTTGCTTCTGATTGGTTATCAGCAGATTTGTCACTGGTTTTTGTCATTTGTCATTGAAAAAAGGCTTTTGTGAAACGGGTTCCTGGTTTTACCCTAACTCTGACTGAATCTGAAGGTCCCAGGCCTTTGTCTTTGAGGGCTTCAGCAGCCTTTGAAGGAGCGCTGCCTGGCTTGCGGCTATTCTTCAACTCCTCTGCAAAGTCATCGACAGCCAACATCTCATCAGATGTAAGACCTAGAGCAACACCCCTGGTAGGAGCGGAAGAAAAATTGTGACAGTGAAAAAAATACAAAAATACCCCCGAAATGCCTAAAAGAGCCCCGAAAATCAGAAAAGAGCCCCTGTAAATTTTCATAGAGTTCAATGCACAACAAATTTTAGAATTTTATTTTCATACAGGCAAGCTTGAAAAGTAGCCCCCGAAAAATAAATATTTTTTTTTTCCCTGAATTGTGATCATCAAAAACTGTTGAGGTTTGAAGTTTATTTGAGCCACATTTACATCAAAAAACAATTTTTTTCTTCTTTTAATACAAGCGCATAAGCGTAGATTACACACAACAAAAATTAAAGATTTCAAATCGAGTATAATGTGCGGAAAATAGGTACGAAGTTTCGAAATATATAGTTATGGACGTCACACTCATCACCATCTTCATAATATCACCATCATCATCATCATCATCTTCATTTTATCACCATCGTCATCATCCTCATCATCATCACCATCTTCATCATCAACATCATCATCATCTTCATTATATCACCATCATCATCATCATCATTTTATCATCATCCTCATTATCATCACCGTCATCATCCCATCATCATCATCATCATCAATGATCATCATCACCATCACCATAACAACATCCTTACCATTATCATCACCATCATCATCATCATCAACATCATCATACCATTATCATCACTATCACCACCATCATCATCATTTATATAATCAATAATCACCAACATCATCAACATCATCATCTTCATTGTAATCAACATCATCATCATCAACATCATCAACATCATCATCATCTTCATCGTCATCATCATCTTCATCATCAACATAATCATGACTATCATCATACCATTATAATCACTATCACCACCATCATCATCATTTATATTATCATTACCATCATAATCACCAACATCATCGTCATCATCACCATCATCATCATCTTCATCATCATCGTCGTCATCATCACAATCATCATACCATTATGATCACTATCACCATCATCATCATTTATATCTTCATTACCACCAACATCATCATCATCATCATCATCATCATCATCATCTTCATCATCATCATCAACATAGTCATCACTATCATCATACCATTATAATCACTATCACCATCATCGTCATTTATATCTTCATTACCACCAACATCATCATCATCATCATCATCATCATCATCATCATCAACATAGTCATCACTATCATCATACCATTATAATCACTATCACCATCATCATCATTTTTATCTTCATTACCACCAACATCATCATCATCATCATCATCATCATCATCTTCATCATCAACATCATCATCTGTAAAATCAACATCTTAATCCCTACCTCTGTGCTCTCTGCGTTGCTAAGGCTCTGATCTGCTTCTTAAGAGTAACCCTCTCTTCTTCCAGTCTCTCCACCTCTTTGGCCAAAACCTGGAGCATGATAAGAGTTTTCAGAAATTCAGGTTTAAAAGTATCTGCTTATTATCCTTTTCATTCATCTACAAGGGTCAATTAGGGTATTGGGGAATCTCCTCCCCTCTTCCTCCACTCCAGAAATATCCCTGCTCATTTATATTCCTCTCATGTTAAAAAGGATTCAGAAAACATTATGACTGATATCCTCAAAATTCCAAAGCATTCTCATAACATACTGTAAATCTATTCAGACTACTCTAACTTTTAGGTTAAATGGTATTTATTCTTTCACGTAACAACATGTAGAAGATATTACATCTATAGCAACCCCTGTATTCAAAGTCTACCATACCTGATTCAGAGCTCTGTCTTGTTGATGTTGCTGCCCTCTATAAAGACGAGCCTGCTCCATATCGATGGGTTGCTTAGGATCGAATCCCAGCCTACTTCTCAATTCTTCATTTTCTTCTAACAGTACATTCATTCACAGTAAATATAGAAGATATAACAATTCAAGAAACACCTGTATTCAAAGTCTACCATACCTGATTCAGCGCCCTGTCTTGTTGATGTTGCTGCCCTCTATAAAGACGAGTCTGCTCCATATCGATGGGTTGCTTAGGATCGAATCCCAGCCTGCTTCTCAATTCTTCATTTTCTTCTAACAGTACATTCATTCACAGTAAATATAGAAGATATAACAATTCAAGAAACACCTGTATTTAGAGCCTATCATACCTGATTCAGAGCTCTGTCTTGTTGGTGTTGCTGCCCTCTATAAAGCCGAGCCTGCTCCATATCGATGGGTTGCTTAGGATCGAATCCCAGCCTGCTTCTCAATTCTTCGTTCTCTTCCAGGAGTTCGTTCAGCTGGATCTCGGCTTTATTCACATTCTGTGTCAGCTGCTCAATATTTCTAATGGAGGAAGAAAGAGTATTTGCTGAATAACAATTTTTTATTTTTTATTTCCACAAACGGGCGGAACACCCTAGTCAGCACAGCTGTTTTTCATAGGGGTCCAAATTCAGATTCAGGTTCGGACTCAATACATGCATATTTCCTTCTTGTAATAAATTAATATACAGTGGAACCTGTCTATAAAGACCACACAAGGGAGACAAGAAAAGTGGTCTTTATAGGCAGGTGGTCCTTGTAGACAGATGCCTATAGTACATGTTTCAATTAGGAACCATTTTCAAGGGAAACATAAAAATGTGGTCTTTGTGGACAGGTGGTCACTAAAGCAGGTTTGACTGTAACATCCATGTTTAAATTTAAATATATAGAGGGATTCAAGCTTACTCAAAGCACAACACTTGTGAATACAGCATACAAATATTACTGAATTAAAACAAAAAAATCTACATTTAAATACATTTATGGTTTGAAATGACTTTGACAAATTAAAAGTGTTGTTAAATATTCACAACATAATTTTTCTAGACTAAATGAATGATATGAAATGGATATATGGAGAGATAAAATCATAAAGCAGCTATGTTCCAAATAAAATCTGAATACAGTAGCGGAATAACATGTACTTATTAGTTAGAAGTAATTATATTATATTAATACATTACATTCAGAGTGAATTATGCTGGAGGCTGGAAATATTACATGTAATCATATCTGAATGAACTTTAAATAATAATAATAATAATAATAATGGTAGCAATAATAATGACAATTACCGTAACTTAATTTTCATAAAAAGTCAAATCCTACATTTCATTATGATAATAGACCAGTTCACGGTTAGCACATGTCCCAAATGACCCCGAATATCCACAGATCTTCAAAACATGAAGAGGTCCCACTTTGTACAATGGACGATGGAGGTGCTACATAAATATCCTTTGTTTCCCTTTTCAAAGAATACTTCCACCTGTGTATCATGGAGTGCACTGCTTGTGCATAAATGAATAATGATTACATAACTTTCATGAGCACATATCCAGTATATTGTCTCCGTGTATTTCACAATTTGTTCTGCAATGACCTTTATCTGCTCTTGCTCAGACTGCAACCGTGAACTGGCTTATTAGATATCTATGACATGAATTACCTATCTCGTAGTGCAATTTGTTTCTTTCCAAGTTTAATCTCCTGTACAGCTTCAGCCAATCCATACTCTCCCTGAAATTTAAAAAAAAATGCGGGAAGACACCTTTCATCAACTTGATCTCTCAATTTATAATATGGAATTTATTTCCAGCTCTACATAAAATAAATACGTGGAAGTATACTGAAAAATTATTTAAAAATACAAGGAAATACTGGGAAACTGTGACATAAACTACAAGAAAAATCATGCCCAGGAAGTTTGTATTGCAAACCAATATCCTTTATTCAATTAATAATTGTCTATTAAATATCTAATCCGACTAGAACATTACCTCTTCATAATAATAAAAAATATTATCAAGTCCCTGCAGGAAATAACGGGAAATAACAGGAAATGTAGTAGTATACTGGGGAAATACAAGGAAATACTGGAGAATTGTGAAATAGACTAGAAGGATATTCAATCCCATGAAATTTTGTATTACAAATCATTATCCTTTATCCAACTAATTATTGTCTATTAATCCTTTAATCCATCTAGAAAGTTACCTCTTCATAATCCTTCATTCTGTTGATAGCTTCATTCAGTTCTTTATCTTTCTTTCTCGCATCTGTCTCGGCTTGCTGGACCCTCTCCTCGGCTGCTTTCATCTCTTTCTCTTGCTCCTTATTCAATTAATTATCAGCTATTAATTATTTAATCCAACTAGAAAGTTACCTCTTCATAATCCTTCATTCTGTTGATAGCTTCATTCAGTTCTTTATCTTTCTTTCTCGCATCTGTCTCGGCTTGCTGGACCCTCTGCTCAGCGGCTTTCATATCTTTCTCTTGCTCCTTCAAGGTCTCTCGCAGCTTGGTCACCATGTTCTGAAGACGCACAGTGGGAGCTGCAAGACAAAAGACCAATTACATAGTTAGCTTTAGTACAAATGACCCCCAAATATCTAATATCTAATCATTGACCCATAGAGACAATCCACTTTGTGCATTTTAGAATAATCGCTGCCATAGTGATGGGAGGTTCTTCATGACTACCTTTAGTTTCCCCCTTGAGAAAGAATACTTCCACCTGTGTATCAGAGCATATGCCATCAGTGAATAAATGAATGATTATGTAACTTTGATGAGCACTGATCAGTAGTCATGGGTTTTAAAATTTTGGTACAAATGACCTTTATCTGCCCATGCGCAGATTGTATCTTCCAACTGGGCCCCATCTTATTAAAGGGATCCGGTAACTTTGTCTCAGATTCTGAAACAAAATCCTGGATTTAGCACAGGCTGCAATGATAATTATAAACCTTTAGGTCAGTCAGGAACCCCATGACTTTTACAAGTCGATTGCCTGTCTGATTATCAAGATCTTTATGAGAGGAAATCAAAACCAATTTTTGCGTTTTCCATGGTTTTCATAACACTACAGTCTATTGGGGGAAAACGAGTATGGTAAAACCGGTCACTCAAAGATTTTTACTTTTTTGAGGCACTTCTTGATCATATTGAAGCGCAATTTTTTTAGGGCTTCAATATTACACCATATCACAGACACTGATAACAGGTAGGGCCGTGCATCTCAGATTTAATATTGATGCCTTTAAGAGTTGCGAATGATCCAAATCAATCGCAAGTCTTCTAATCAATTCCCTGTTTGCAGTCTCCTATTTCTTATGTACATAGTTGTAATTAATATCAACTCTTGACTCTTGCTAGAGCTCTTTGGAGCTCTTTGGAGAGGATTTAAAGCCATAGGTCCCCTGGTTGCTCACTAACAAGCATACACATGCTTTCTTTGCAGTCAGGTAAAACAAACCAACAAACCATCAAATATAACATTGGTTTATGAGTCTAAATCAATTTAGCTGCTCCAGTTTGGCCCAAAGTACTAGTAGCCTGTAACTGTAACTGACCTGCTCCGCTGGAAGCATCATTCTTCAGCATCTCCAGCTCCTCAGCCCTCTCGTCCATCTCCCTCGCTGACTCCTCAAGTTGATGTCTGAGAGCAGTTAATTGGGCCTCTTTCTGTTGCAAAGCCTGCAAATGCAGATAATACATTGAGTAATACCAGTCTATCCTGCTATCAGTCTCTCTCTCTGTCCATGTCTGTCGGTCTCTCTCTCTGTCCCTGTCTGTTGGTCTCTCTCTCTGTCTCTCTGTCCCTGTCTGTCGGTCTCTCTCTCTGTCTCTCTGTCCCTGTCTGTCGGTCTCTCTCTCTGTCTCTCTGTCCCTGTTTGTCGGTCTCTCTCTCTTTCTCTCTGTCCCTGTCTGTTGGTCTCTCTCTGTGTCTCTCTGTCCTTGTCTGTCGGTCTCTCTCTCTCTGTCTGTCGGTCTCTCTCTGTCTCTCTGCCTGTCCATCTCGGTTGCTTTCCTTCTCTCTCTCTCTTTCTACCATCCATTCATCTACGTAGGACACACCTAAGATGCCAACTGAGCATCCACTTCTTACAAGGCATAAACACTTTAAAATGTATATTATCATCTTTTCTCAAATTAGATGTCTCTTTCTATATTCCCCTCTCTTGCTCCTTCTTTTTCTCTCCCTCTTCCCCTCTCATTCCTTTTTCTATGTATATACCTGTCTCTCTGACTCTCACTCACTTCTCCCCCCTTCTCTCTCTCTCTCTCTCTTTTCCCTCTATCTCTCTCTCTCTTCTTTCACTCTCTTCTCTGTCTCTCCGTATCTCACTCACTTCCCCCTTCTCTTTCTCTCTCTCTTCTCTCTCTAACTCCTGTTCTTCCATCACTAACCCCTTGATCCATACCTTAGCGAGAGATACGACTGAAGTCTTATCTGTATCAATCCCACTTCTCTCTCCCCTTCTCTCTCTCTCTTCTCTCTCTCTCTTCTTTCTCTCTTCTCCCCCCCCCCCCCTCTCTCTCACTCCTGTTCTTTCCATCACTTAACCCCTTGATCCATACCTTGGCGAGAGATACGACTGAAGTCTTATCTGTATCGATCCCACTTCTCTCCCCCCCCCCTTCTCTCTCTCTCTTCTCTCTTTTCTTTTCTTTCCT